>OX456524.1:131979664-132042805 GCA_949748255.1 Eustalomyia histrio | reverse complement strand
GAATTTTATGCCCAATATTTTTTTAGAACATTTCATCTCCACCCTTCCCCTTTTTCGGGATGTTTTTAAAATTTTCTAGAATAAAGCCAAAAATGCCGTTATCAGGGGGAGTTAGAGGGTTAATATGTTCTACAAAAATATTTGTCATACCGTTATCTACAAAGTTGCTGAACATGTCCTACACCTGAGATGTAAAGTAAACATAGTTTTATATACCGATATGCTGCAAGAACAGGCCAGAGCTGGGAAACTTAACTGCCTCTTAAATAAAATTCCGATGTAAACTATCAAAACGCCGACACACGTGTATTTTTTTTGGTCTCCTTAACAAGAGCCAATCGTCGGAAACACGTAATTTTTTTTTGTGTTGAACTGTGTTATTATACACCATATAATTCTCCTACCACATTGTGCCGACTAATCACTTAAAATGCGACTTTCAGATGAAAAAATAAATAAATAAATTAGTTCATTACAATGGGGAAAAAAAAAATACTAAAATCAAATATTAAGATGTTATTTTAATATACTTAATATATGAAGCACATATTTACGTTTATCTGACTGAATTAAGTATACAGCGTTTAAATAAATAATGATCAAAAATCAAGATCAATACAATAAAGAAATATTTATATATTTTAAAAGCTTCAACAAATAGGGGAGTAACTCTACCTCAATGAGATGTGTTGATTTAATGACGTTTTATTTTTAAAATGAAAACATACAAAATATAATAAATTTGTATAAATAAAAAAAAAAAAAAAACTTTTAAAAACTAGATGCTTAAGAAAACAATTTTTTTGAAGCAGAATTTTATTGCTTTTCTATGAATTTTATTTAGCGGGATTTTTTTTTTTTGCTAAAATAAATAAAAAAATCTGTATTTAACCTTGATTTAAATTTAAAAATAAATTATGTTAATTTTCTTTATATTTTAAAGAAAATCGTGTCAATTATTTCTTGACTATAATGTGGGTGGTTTTTATTGTCATTTAATTTGAACTAAAAAAAAAAGAAAAAAATACTGTTCATGGCAGTTTCTTTTTTTTTAATAAATCAGAAATAAGGTGATATTTATACAGGTGATATAATTTATAATTTTCAAGAATTCTTCATCGACGTAACAACATCCAAATCTAAAAACCCTTAAAGTAACTTAAAATCATGAAATCTTTGATTGTTACAATAATATTTATTATTTTACATATAAACTTTAAATTCTGATTTTGTTTTTATTTTATCTAAAATATATCTTTTGTTAATAGTTAAAGTATGAAAATTTACTGTGGCTGGTTTTGAGTTAAATCAAATAAATTCCACCTTCTAGTGTAAGCAGTATGGTTTTTAGTTTGTTCAATGAACTTAAAGACATTGTTGCATGTGTAATGTGCTTAAAATGTTGTATTGTCTGAATATAAAAGACAATTTATTTAACAATTTTTTTTTCGTTTGTTTTATTATTTTACAACTGAAAATTTTGTAAATTATTTTTTTAATATTGTTTCTAATTTTCAGTTTCTAAGCAAAGTCAAAATCATATATACGTTTTTATTGTTAAATAATAACAACCAAGTAACAGCAAAACAAAAAAAAAAAAACACTTATAATTTCTGGGTTAATTTTCTTGTAAACTTAAATACAATTTATGCATTGTTTTTGTTTTTCTTTAAGTTTTTTTTTTTTTCTATACTTAAATGTATAGTTTTGCTGTCAAGGTTAGCATAATTTTCAAAGTTAGCGGAAAATTAATATGATGCACGCATGAGTGATGTAAAATGTTATGAAATATTCTTAAAATTTACTACTTAATATATTGAAATGACAATAATAATTTGAAGTTTATAACGTTATGAATAATAATAAAAAAAAATAAATAACAAAAGACTTAGAACACATACAAGTACATAGGTAAATATATATTTTTTTTCTTTTAAATTTTATTAGTAATCTTTACAGTTAAACATAAGGATTTTTTTGATGTCAGGTATATTATAAGAAAATCGTAGATATGGGCCCTACGCACGAACGTGGTCCTCCTTATGGTCTGCTATAAATTTAAGATATGTGTTCCTGGAAATAAGAGCCAATTCATTGATAATAAGTTTTTTAGAATTTTCGCCCGTAAGGTGGTAAAAATGGGGCGTACAAAAATGGGAAAGTTTTCCCTGATATTTGAAATATGTATTCCCTGAAGTATGGGCTAATACACTGCTTAGGAATTTTAGCCAACAACGTCGTAAGATATTGAGTGAAAAATGGAAAGTATCTCTATTAGCAGCCAGTCCAAACCGCTTTTGCAAGAATCCTGAAAAATTAAAATGGGTAAAATTAAAACACAATAGTGGAGTAAATGAAATTAAAACTCTAACAAAGGTACTCGTAATGCAAATAAATGTAATGGAATGGATAATGAGTGCTGCCAGCCCAAACAGCTTTAGCTAGAATCTTGAGAAATAAATACTGAGTGGAATTAAAGCACTGAAATTGGCAAACGAAATAGAATGGAACGGAATGGGGATGAGAGGAAATAAATCTCTAAACAAGGTGAATGAAAATGGATGAAATGGGGAACGATTAGAATTTAAATGCTAGTCAAGCTAGAGAAGTCAACTAGAATGGGTAATGTGTGGAATTGTAACAGCAGATAATTGGAATGAAATGGAATGGAATTGTAAATGAACGGAATTGAAACACTAACCACAGAGCATAAATTTTAATAGAGCCAGCTTGAATTTTAGAGATATTTATCGATTTAAAAATGTTTTTTTGTTATCAATCTCAGCAAGTTTTTTGCTTTTTAGTCCCATCTATGCAAAGAAAAGTTTTAAAATTTTTACGGGGGAGCTTAACACAGTAAAAGCCTTTGTATAAAAGTCCTAACAATATACAGTATTGTTCGTAAACTAAGCAACCGTTTCATGGTATAAATTCAAAGTCTCATGATAGTTTTGTTTACAAAGTTTTTAAACTTCAATTATTTTTTTATTATTTTATTATAAGTATGGTTTATAAGGAAAATAAAAACAATTAATTTTCAATAGTACAAAGGAAAAAATATTTACAAAAAAACATAAAACTCTATATTCAGCTGTTCGTAATCTAAGCAACTTTTTAATATTTGGTGTAATATCCCTTGTTTTTTATAACTTCTCGACATCGTTTTGGCATAGACTCAATTAACCGTTTAAGTGTAGTTTTACTTATACGGAACCATTCTTTTTTAAGGCCCAAAAGTAGCTCATTTTTATTTTTAAATCGACAGCTGCCGATCTTCCTTTTGAGTATTCCAAATAAATTCTCAATTGGGTTTAAATCTGGCGATTGGGCCGGCCACTTCATGACTTGGACCCCCTTTGTTGTAAACCACTCTTTTACAAGCTTTGAGGTGTGTTTAGGGTCGTTGTCGTGCTGAAACTCCCAACGCAGCGGCATTTCCCATTCGGCGTATGGGAGCATATGGCTTTCTAAAATGTCCCGGTATACAAATCGATCCATTTTTGTATCGATCTCGATGAAGGGCCCTACTGCTGTTCCAGAAAAACAAGTCCACACCATGACATTACCACCGCCATGCTTTACTGTACCACGACAGTAACGTGGATGTAACCGCTTTCCTCTGGGTCTTCGGACGTGACATATGCCATCGGAATTAAACAAGTTAAATTTAGACTCATCGCTAAATAATACTGAATTCCATTTTTCGGGTGTCCAATTGAGATGTTGTTTTGCAAACTCAAGCCTAAAATTACGGTAAAGTTTCAAATTTGTTACAGGGTCTAGGAATTTCAAAACTTACCTTTTTTTTTAAATGTTTCTTGGTTAAAATTGGTTTCTTGGATGGTCTGTAGCTTCTTAGGCCATTTTCTAAGGCACGTTTCCTTACTGTGCTAGAACTTATATTTAAGTTAAGATTCTGAACAATTTTTTTTTGATGACACAAAAGGATTTTTTTTAATATAACGAACGATTTGTTTGTCCTCTCTGTAATGAGTTTTTCGTGGTCGACCTTTAGAATAAATTGTATTTACCGACCCAGTCGCTTTATATTTTTTTATAAGTCGAGAAATTATTGACTTATTAATATTAAATCTTTTGGAGATCGAAATTTGCGACTCACCATTTTTAAAAAAATTTATAATTTTCTCTTTTAGATCTTGTTTACATTGTACACGCGGCATAGTAAAAAACCCAGATCACGAGATGACGATCGAAAAGCAACTAAAATATTTAATGATTTACACTTGAAAAATAGAAAAATGTTGAAAAGAAAGTGAAAAAATACCGTTAGACCTCTTATTTTGAAGGTCACTTAGCAGCGACGGAAAAAGTTGCTTACATTACGAATAGCTTTTTATGTAGTATATTCGTTTGACTATTTGTTATATTCGATTTTTAGACTAGAGCATAATTTTGTTATTGTTGGTTTATAGGTGGCTCATCAAGTAATTACAAAAATATGGGCCATTCCACATAAAATCATATACAAAGGCGTAATTAGAACTTGAATGCAATTCAAAAATCGGTTGCTTAGTTTACGAACAATACTGTATATTGGTCTAAAAATCAGAAATTTAAAGTAATTGTTGCCAGGGGTATTAGTTAATTCATCGAAAAGTTACTTTTAGGAACTTTTCACCAGGAATATACTGCTCCAAATGATTTTGTCAGTAACTTTAAATCTACAATACGTTTTCTCTAAAGTATAGGCTCGTTCACTGATAAGTTATTTTTTTGGAATTTTCTACAGAAACATAGTTAAGATGAGGATTCCAAAGGGAAAAAGCCTCCCCATAAAATGCTGCCCAAACAGTTTAAACTAGAAATCTGAAACTTAAATGTGTGTGTTTTTGGCACTTTTTAGAATTTTAATCGTGATGTAAACCGGGATTCACAAGCCTTTTCCTTAGTGGCCAAAAAAGAACGGCTTTGCTACGAAACCTGCAATTTGAAACATTTATTCCCCGGATTATTGACTAAACCTGGATTAAACTAATTTTATTTATTTTTGCCAGGGCCGTGATTAAAATGGGGCTTTAAAGATTTCTCCTTAATTGATAGAACAATCTCTTTTGACCAGAGATGTGTACGTTAAAATATGTATTCTTTGGGGTATGACCAAATTAGGTGAATATATGCTTTCTAGAATTTACATAAAGAATGTTAAAAAAATAGTGTAGCAAGGGGAGAAGTCAAAACGCTAAAGCTGAGAACCTAAAATTTTTCACAAAAGCTCCTAGCTGGGAGTAGGCTTCTACCAAAACCAAATTTTTGATTAACAGGAGGAGCAAAAACCAAAAAAAAAAAAATCTCACCTTTAACTTCCTGCCCAAACCACTTTGCCTGAAAATCTGACATTTTGAATATGTATTTCCTTTGTCTCAATTCAAATCACTGGAACTAGAATTTTGAAATTTGTTGCCTGGTATTCCGGTGCATATATTCATTGAGATGGGGGTTCTGACAATGTTTACGGGGAGCAACAAATAGGAAAATATTTAAACAAAACCCTTTCTGCTATAAATCTGATATTAAATATATATTTTTCAGCAGGTTTATGCTAATTTACTGATACTTCCAATAAGAACGTGACAAAAAAGGAAAGCAGCCTCCTAAAGCAGTTAGTTAAACCGCTGCAGCTAAGAAGTTGAAATTTGTCAAGCAGGTTTCTCCTCCAGCGTAGGCATCTAGTGAGATAGTAGTTTTAAAAATCTTTGGGATATTTGTAGAAAGGGGAAAAATTGTCCCCTTTTTAGTGACCTGCCAAATACCTACGCCTAGAAATATAACATTTAATATTTGTTATCCCTAGAAGAATATAGACTTCGTACCGGAAAAGAATCTTTGGGAATTGCAAATAACAGCGTTTTTAAAAATGGCTTTAAAAAGTCCAAAAATGAGACCATGCGATAAGCAACAAATTCGAGCAGGAATCTGTTGGGTGATTTTATATATATATATATATATATATATATATATATATATATATATATATATATATACAGTGGATTCCCGATTTAACGAACAATTGATTATCAGCCCTGTTCGTTAAATCGAAAAATTCGTTAAATCCAGTACTAATCAATTAAATATTTATTTAAAGAACAATTCATATCATATCTTATTATAGATTTGGCTAAACCATATTTAATTAATAATCCAGTAACACTCTCTCCATTTTTATATACATCTAAAATTTTGACTTTTTCTTTAAGGGTTAAACGTTACCTTTCATCCTTTTTTTAATGTTCACAAGTTTACAAGTTCATAAAACCACAACAAGAAATTAAGACATCGGCTGAAAAGTCCGTAGGATATTTAATAAAACAACACTTTTTTTTTGCAAAATTCGACTTTATTCATCGGCATAGTCTCCTTCAAGAGCGATACAATCACTCCAACGCCTTTCTAACATTTCGATGCCTTTTTTATAGAATGATTTATCTTTGGCCTCAAAATAGGCCTCTGTCTCGGCAATTACCTCTTCATTCGAACTAAATCTCTTTAAGGTCTAAAAACAGCTAAAAATCGTTGGGAGCCAAATCTGACGAATACGGTGGATGCGGAAGCAATATAAAGTGTAATTCGTGCAATTTGGCCATCATTTGGAATCATCAACACGTTGTTGTTTTCAGTGCACTGTGAGGAAACGCGACACCTATTTAAAAACAGCTTTCTCATGGAGAAATGTTCATGCAAAATAAAGCAGACACGTTCCTTCGATATCTTAAAGCTAGCAGCTATTTCCTCCAACTTCACTTTACGGTCTGCCAAAACGATATTGTGAACTTTTTTAATGTTTTCCGGTATCACCACCTCTTTTTGACTACCACAGCGTTCGGCGACATCGGTGTTTGTACGACTACGTTTAAAGTCAGGAAACCACTTTTCTACCATTTGTCTCGATGGAGCAAAGTCCGAATAACACTTACCAAGTAAAGCTTTGGCTTGAACGATGTTTTTTCCCAACGAATAAGAAATCAACATACGAAATTGCCTTGCATCCATTGTTTTCAAAATCGCAAAACTAGCGTCACTTAAACAGCTGTAACTTTTTCACTAATAAACGAATTGTCATTTAATTTTAACAAGTATCATCTGTAGATTGGCAGTTCCAAAAACTTATATAGATTTTAAATAAGTGGCGTCACATATGTGTCATCCTACGGATTTTTTTATGTACAGTAACGTACATGGTCAACAAAATATTAGAATGCAAAAAATGAAGAAGAAAATCTTAGAATGACTTGAAATAAATTATTTTTGTACACATCTTTTTTTATTTGTTCGTTGAATCGAGTACTAAATTGGATTTTAATTCGTTGTACACAGTCTGTAATGTAAAAATTTTGCCGGTTCGTTAAATCGCGAATTCGTTAAATCGAATGTTCGTTAAATCGGGAAACCACTGTATATATATTTTTGTTAAATTTTACTTAAAAATAAAATTTTGTTTTTTAAGAAATCCTATTAAATACTGACTACAATTCTGCTCCTAAATCTTAAATTATGATGTCATGTAGCATTCAAAATATATTCTCACATAAACAAAAGACTTAGGACGCAAACTCTGAAACAAAACATAATTCAAGAAATTTCAAAAAAAAAAAAAAAATTATAAATAAATTTTTAGGTATTTGTTTGTTACTCAAGCCCAGCACATTAAATATTCCTCACAGCATGTATTAAAAATCTCAATAAAATATATTAAGGAATTCTTAAAAAAAAAGAAATTAAACAAAAAAACTCCTGTGTGTTCAAAACAAATACTAACCACAAAACTGTCACTTGTATTTTTTTTATATTAAAATGTATTATTGTTTCATGTTTGTAATCATGTTTCTTTTCTTATTAGTGTGGCGCCACTTGTCTGTTCTTTATAAATTAACAGTAACAACATACAAAACAGACCATAAGAAATATATTAAATAGGGCCACACTTGTTGAACGTGACCCACATTATAGCACTCTATATATTGTTTTTCTTTGTTTTTGCTTTATTGTGATTTCATTTAAGATTCTTTAGTCATAGTCATGTTGTGAGTATTTTGATGATGACTCTGTGATATCTTTATGTAACAACTATTAATTTCTTTGTTGAGAAAAGTGTGTGAAAATTAAATATACAATTGTTGGAAAATATGGTACAAATCAGTTTAACTTAAATGCAACACTTGTTTCAGCACCTTTAGGGGCTGTTATCCTTTGGAAATCTTTGAAATATTTACATTATACAAAAACAAACAAGTAAAACAATGTAAGTTATTGTAGTTTGCAGAATATATATATATATTTTTTTTTCAAGAAATAATTAAAATCGGTAAACCAGAAAAATAAATAAATAAATCATTTAAGCTACGTAGTTACAATTTATAAATCAATATTAAATATAGTAAAAAAAGTACTCCAATTAAAAAGAAAAATCCCTAGAATTTTCTTTTAACAAAAAGCTTAAATAAATTTAAACCAAAATATGTCATAGCTACCGCCAGATTACTTAAAAAAACTATAAAGTTGAATTTAAAAGACAAAAATTAGAAAACATTTCTTAATACTATTTAGTATTAACAATAGCCAGAGGCTCATATTTTTAAACAGCCTTGAAAGAGTTATTTTATATTGTACGATTTAGAAGGAATTGTCTTTTAATTAATAATGTGTAAAAACTCTGTCTGGCTTTAGGTCTCCCCTGAGATTTTTTTTTCCTTTAAATCCCTTTGCCTTTCAGCAATAATTTTAGTGCATATTTTTCAGGCACAATTTGTATACAAAATTAGCAAAATTTTCACTTAGACTTCAATGCCATATACGTACTAAAACACGCATTTTAAAATGTCTTTAAACAAAAGAAAAACTTTTAAACATACACGTTTTTATTCAAATCATAGTTTTGTAATTTTTTTTCCTAACTCACGCATTTTATGACTTCTAAAATAGTAAAAAAAAACAAATAAAAATCCTAGTCACAAAAAAAGCAAGAAAATAACAAAGAAATAGCAGCAGTTAACAAATTGGAATCAATTTATATGCAAGGATCACGTTTTAATTGTTTTACAGATTTTTGTGGGTAAATTTGAAAACTAACAAAAAAAAATTTAACATACAAAAGGCGCTTAAGAGACGGCCAAAAAAAGGGGGAAAAAATAAAGGGTGTCCCAAGAAGAACGCAATTTTTAAATCTGGCAACATTCGAAGTGTCATTGTTTGACATTTGAACAATTGTTATTGTTTGCTAGTAGAAGGTACGAGGTTAGTAAAAATGGAGCGCTTCAAGAATGAACAACGCATTCTCATTGTGAAATTGTTTTACCAAAATGGTTAAAGTTTTGCGGCTACAGTTCGCAAATTGCGATCAATTTGGGGTCACAATAATGCTCCAAAAGAGTCAACTGTAAAGAGATTAATGGATAAATTTGCCGAAACTGGGTCTGTTAGTGATGTAAAGACAACAACGCGCCATCGACCAGGTCGATCGACCGAAAATGTCGCAGCTGTACGTGATGATGTCGCTCAAACTCCATCCACCTCAATTCGACACCGAGCTCAGCAAATTGGTGTCTCCAAATCCACTTTGCAGCGAATTTTGACGAAAGATTTGCATCTTCATGCATACAAAGTTCAATTGACTCAGGAACTGAAGCCAGCTGACCATGGACAGCGAAAGGAGTTCGTTAATTGGGTATTGGAGAGACAACATGAAAATGCTGATTTTGCCGATAAAATCATCTTCAGTGACGAGGCCCATTTTCATCTTGATGGCTTCGTCAATAGGCAGAATTGTCGCATTTGGGGTGAGGAAAATCCTCGAGTGATTCACGAGAAGCAAATGCATCCTCAACGTGTCACTGTGTGGTGTGGTTTTTGGGCTGGAGGAATCGTTGGACCTTTTTTTTTATGAAAATGAGGCAGGTCAAGCGCAAACAGTCAATGGTGTTCGGTATCGTGAAATGATAACCAGTTTTTTCTTGCCTAGAATTGAAGAAATGAATGTGGAGGGCATGTGGTTCCAACAAGACGGCGCCACATGTCATACAGCCAGAGAAACAATTCAATTGCTGCGTCAGTCATTTTCCGGTCGTGTTATTTCGCGTTTTGGAGATCAGAATTGGCCGCCTAGATCGTGCGATTTAACACCATTAGATTTTTTTCTTTGGGGTTTTTTGAAGTCGATGGTTTACGCGAATAAGCCGACGACGACTCAAGCCTTAAAAGAGGAAATTGGACGCTGCATTAATGAAATACCGCAGCATCCATGCAAAACGGTCATTGAAAATTTCATTAAAAGATCGCGTGCATGCCAGCAAAGCCGCGGCGGCCATCTGCACGATATATTGTTCCATATATAACCTCATTCTGTCTACTTTACGATATAATAAAGTTTCACGATTTTTTTTTAAATATCTGTGTTTTATTTAAAATTTAAAAATTGCGTTCTTCTTGGGACACCCTTTATATTTAAAAAAAAGTAAAAATTGAAAATTTAGTTTTCCTTAGAAAAAAAATAAATAAATTTCCCAAAAACCTAAACTTTCCCACTTAATATAAAGCAATTAGGTTTTGCTTAAAGTTTTACTTTTTTTTGATAGTAGTTTTGGTTTTAATTTTAATTGTTTTGCAATTAGTTTTGTATTACATTTCATTGAAATTTAAAACAGATCTACAATTACAGATAAACACAATTTAAAAACCGTTTCAACACAATTACTACTTAATTGCAATAATAAAAACCTTAAGATCCCTACTTTAGAGCTCATTTTAAACTAAATAAATTTATGGGAATTTTAAATATGGGAACTGAAATTTTTAAGTGTTGGTATTTAATTTAAATTTAAGAATTGGGTTACTAAAATAATTATTTGTAAAAATTAAATAGTTTTAAATATAAACCTAAGTTTTTTTCATTAGCTACAACAAAAGACTTAAGACACAAACTTTTCCTTTTTCTATTTATTATGTTTTTTTTTTTTTTTTTCTTTTAAAGTTTATCAATGAAAACAAAAGTTTTGTTTATAGGTTTTAATAAAGAGGGGGAGGGAGGGGGGATTTCTTCAATTATTTTTAATGCTTTATTATTTATTTAATTTCCATGAAAATCAAGTCAAGTATGAATATGACTTAATAATAAAACAAAATATTAATGATAGTGTGTATGAGTTCTTAAGGTTTCTTTTAATATTAAGAATTATGGTTGAATAGCACAAAAGTATATTAAATATAATAATATAATAAGTTTAAGGTAGAGTTTGTTACTTTTTTATGGGTTTGAATTTTTTAATAATAAATCGAAAAATAAATTAAAATTTAAAACTTAAAAAATCATGAAATATCTAAATAATGAATAACTGAGTGTTAAGTATTTAAGCTGCATGCTGACTGGCTAAATTGAAGCTAAACTAAACTTATTCTTCCGTCATACTTACAGCTTTTAAAAATTTACCCTGAAGTGTGCGAAATCCCATTTCGACATTGCATGGAGTTCATGATTTAGAATTTTAAAAATTTTTTTACAAAAATTTAATATGATTATCAAGATTATAAAATAATTTGAGATACAAAAATTTGTATATAAATTAATTCTTTTCAATTTTCAAAACAATACATTTTTATGTTTCAAAAATTGACAACAAATTTACATAGTTAATTTAGCTCAAAAAACATGTACTATAAATTGCATTGCCAACTTTTATATAGAAAATATATTACATGAGTTTCAATTAAGCCTGTTCGCACACACCCTTAGTCATATAATTTATTATTGAAAATCAAATATTTAAATATATTATTTTGATTTGTTCAAGCCCTTTAAAGAATTTTATATTTCTACTTGCACTTAAAGAAAAAGCTTCATCATCATATTTATTAAGATTTGACCTTTATAGAATTTATGAAACATTTTATAAAATAAAAAAAATTATATACATAATATTTGTGCAATTTTATTTATCCTACACTCAAAAAAAGAGATGAACTAAAATATAGGGTCCGCCAAATAACTTTTTTTTGAAAATGCCATGTTGAACGAATTTTTGTTCACAAAAATTGAAGAGGAGAATATTGGCAACATTTGGTTTCAATAGGACGGCGCTGCGTGCCACACAACCGAAGCTACACTCGATGTTTTGCGCCCTGTTTTTAAAGATCGCATTATCAGCCGCAGAGCTGATGTCGTTTGGCCACCTCGCAGCTGCGATTTGACACCGTTGGACTATTATTTGTGGGGTGCCGTCAAAGATAAGTGTTACGCCGACAAGCTAGAGTCAATTGACGCTTTAAAGGACAATATTCGTGAAGCCATTGGTGAAATACAACTGCACACAATCGATAATGTGCTTAAAAATTGGACCAATCATGTAGGCTACTGCATGGCCAGCCGAGGCAGCCATTTGAATGAAATTTTTCCATTATTAACCGGAAGGATTGTACTTTTAAATTAAAAAAGAAATTTGAGAAAATATTTAGTAGTTTTTTTTTATAGCGTTTTCAAAAAAAAAAGTTATTTGGCGGACCTTATATAATCAAAAATTTCCTTCAAAATAGTTTATAAATTGTCTTCAATTTAAGTAAAATTTTATAAAAACTTAGAAAAATTTTCTTAAAAAGTATAAAAATTTCTAAGTTTGAGGAAAAACGAAATAGTTTATATACTCAGAAATAGTTCATATTTTTCCTAAGTAATATTTGTTGATCTTAGAAAAAAAAAACAAGTAAATTAATTAAAAATTTTGCATACTCAAATGTAATAAAATTAAGTTTAGTTAAAAAAAAAATAATAAGGACATAATTTACTCCCATTTAGTTCAAAAATTGTGTCTAACTTAAATCGACAAAGTACTTGAACTTAATGTGTGTTCATTTTTTGTTTGCGAGTAGTAAAATTAACTAAATTTTACTAAGCCATTTTCAAATTCAGTTTTTAAGTACACCACTTTCTAATTTTGAAGAATTGTTTTCTAAAAATTAGTTCAGGCAATTAAAAACAAAAAATAATAAATTATTTTCTATGTAATAATTAATATTTACTTGATTTTACAAACTGATGAACTATTTCTAAGGAAAATTTTCATGCAACTTAGTTCAGATAAATTTTAATAAAATATTATTTATTTCAAGTAAAAGTTTTCTAATTTTTAAAAAATAATAAAATTAAGTATATGATTTTTTTTTTTTTTTTGTTAAAAAACGTTTAAATTATTTTTAATATTCTATTCCAAAAAAAAAAACAATCAAAAACAAACCACTTAGTTTTCCTAATTTTCAAGAAAAAATATTATTAAATAAAAGAAATTAAAATAACCATTTAAAAACACTATCGTGCATAATTGTGTCCATCTCTAATCTTAACAGTCTTAAATATTGAACTTATAGTAGCTTAAAATATATTTTAAAATTTTGTTAGTAAAAGGTAAAAAATTTCGAATTTGCGCTTTTGTGTAATAAATTTGTTTGTTGACTACAATACAAAATATCGCAGGCACATTTTATACATTACGGCATAATGGCTTTCCTGTAATTGACGTAGCGTTTATTAAACTTTATATTTATCGAACTATTTTTTTCACTTAATAATAAAAAAGTTTAAGCTAAAAATAAAATAAACTTATGACTTTTCCATTTTCCAATAATAACAAGAAATTTAACTGTGATATTTTGTGTTTTTGCAACAATTTCATTAAATTAGTTAATTTAAGAAGACAAAGGACCCCCAGTGTTGGTTAGCCATAGATGTTTCTGTGCCACTTAGGGCGCCCCTTTTTGTAGTTCTCTCAAGCAGAACCGTTAATTAACTACGAAAAGTATCAATTTATTACGTTTCAGGATATCCTGCAGTACATTTTTTTAATTTGTTTACCTTTGTGCTAATGAAATTTAGTTTATATTTTAAATACATGAATTTAGTATAATTCAATTTAGTTTTAAGACAAAATTGTATAGCAAAAAGCTTGTTAAGAGCAGTGTCGTCACAAAGCGGAAGTCCTCCTAAGGTGGAAAATACCTACTCAATGAGTGTAAAGTGCTTTAAAATATATAACCTTTACCATAGAAGCAGGATAAGAATAATTTTCACTTAAAAGAAGTGCTATTTAACTTCATGTTAGAAAATATTTTCTTATTTTTAGGGAGTTAAGTCCTAGTTTTTAGTAAAAAAAATATCTAATGAACTTAAATAAAATAAATTTTTTCTTAAAACCAAGGAAACATTTCCTAACCAACAGTAAAATTTTAGATGATGTATGAACTAATTATGAGGAAATTTTACTGTTTTCTAATAAAAATTTACTTTTCAGTAGTAAAATTTTTTTATGATTTGGAAATTTTTACCAAATTTTAAGTAAAATTTGTTTCTTAATTTCAAAAAAAATTGTATTAAATATTGGTAAATTTGTCTTTTTTTGAGCGTATTAGTGATAGTTTCATGGTCAGGTTATTTTCGTAAAACAGTAATAAATTAAGTGTAGGGTTTCCTGTGAGTCTTTGTTACTAAAACACTTCTTAAGATTATCTAATTTTGTATGTTCTTAAACAATAAAATATAATTTTTCCACAAAGTATTTAATTATAATTGGTCGCTTGTGTGATTTTCAGTGACACAGAAAACGCAATTGTTTATTGTTATTTTTGTTTAATTTTTTTTTTCTGTTTATTTTCAAACAAAATATTTTTCTATATCTACTTAATAAATTTATCAAATACTTAAGCTTTAGCTACAAATAACAATGGTAATGATTGCTCCTCATATAACAAAAAAAAAAGTGCATGAAATACACATATAAAAACTGACAATAAAGATTCTTTACATTATGTGCAAAAAGTATAGGGAAGTTTAAATTAAAATTAATAATATGGAGTTTTTACAATTTATTCAGTATTGCAAACAAAAATGTCACAGAAATTCGAATCTACCAAAATATTACCTTTTTGGGAAAAATATTGATTAAGGACAATGTTTGTGATTTTATAATTATTCTGAAATCAAAAAATTTGTCTAAAATTTTTTTGGACAGTTATTTCGGAATTAATAAAGGGACTCTAAATAAAAATTTAAATATTTTTTTCTTTATTTCCATTTACTTCTCCATTATATTGTCTAACATACATATATAATAAATTAAAGTCACCATATTAACATAGAGTTATAGAAAATATATATTTCAAGGTCAGTTAAGGGAAGTTAAAAATCAGCAACAAAAAAAAAATAATAAAAATTAGTCTGATGACGATGTATTCAAACGCTTCAGTAATTGTGAAAAATAAAAAAAAAAAAAACTTCAAAATCAAATGCAATCAAGCTTTTTATATTTAAGTTTTGTTGTTGTTCTTTTTTTAATAATATTGTAAGTACCCATACTAACTATATATTATAAAACTCATACTTAAAGGTTATTTAAAACATTGTTTTGGTTTTTTTTTTTCAATACTATTTAACTATTTGTATTTATTTTAATATGTGAAAAAAAAATAGTATTCTGAAAATTGTTAGAGCGTTACTTTATAATAATAGATGGGATATTCTATACTAACTATGAAAAACAAAAACACAATCAGTTTCTATATTTGTTTAGAAGGTGAATTAGCAAATTAATGGTTTTTAGAAAGAAAAAAAAAAAAACGTCTAACAAGATTATGTTTTTTTTTTTGTATATAAATTTAATTGAGGAATAATTAAATAAATGGAAATGATTTTTTAATAGAAGATGTTGAAATAAAAAAAATCAATTTATAAATAAAAAAAAAACTGAAATAAATATTTATATACAAGGTTTTTGCAAAGATTTCTATTGACATTTGTTTAAAGTATTTTGGTCTTCTTAACATGACACCATCAAATCTGCCTTCAGAGATATAAAGATTTTTTTAAACATTTCAATTATTTGGTTGCTAAGGATTTAACCCTTGGACGATCATTGTTATATGTCCCTCATTTTATGTTATCCACATTTCCCAAAGAATTTTTTTCCCAAAGTGGATTTTCGTATCGATAGAAGAGGATAGTTTTTTTATTACACCAAATCCGAAATTAAAATGATGTGCTTCCTGAAGTACTTCAGTATTCTACGAAAAGCATGGGAAAAAGGAATTTAAAAAAAGGAGTTTAAAATGTGACGAATTTTCCTATGTTTATAAATTTATTGATATTTTTTATTTTTGATATTTTTTTTAATTTTAACAATGTAAAGCCTTGAAACACATGTTTTATCAGGTTCCAGTTTTCACCAAAGTATTTTTTTTTTGTCAAATTTTGGGCCCAGATGGCGTTACACCACTGGTGCTGAAACAGTGCTCTTTGATGTTATCTTGTCCATTGGCCACCCATCGTACCTTAATTACCGACAATTGCCATATATTCTTCGGAGATTACACAGTACGACAAAATCAAATTTTTTGGAGTACACATGAGAAATGTTAACAGAATATGAAAATAGGCTTAAAATAAAGAAATACGTGTCTCGGCGTTTTGCTGTAGCACGTCAGAATTTTGAGAAAATCGATTTTTAAGCATCGAAGGACCGTGGAGGTTCACTTGTAATGTAATACTATTATACAAATTTCTATAAAAACAAAATGGGTGAACCGATTTTAATGCTTGAGCCAGTTATGAAAAGGGAATTAAATTTGGACAATTGTTTTTCTCCGCTAGATGGCGCTTTAATTTTAATGTAAAGTTTAAAAATAACCATTAAAGTTTAAAAATAACGTACATATTTCTTTATTTTAAACCTTTTTTCATATTCCGTTAACATTTCTCATATGTACCAACCACTGTCGTACTGTGTTATGGGTAATTATCATGTTGTAACGAGCAACACAATGGATTTCGCAAATATCATTCAACGCTGCATTACTTTTGCAGCGTTGTAGTCGGTTCATTCATCAATTGGGTAAAAACAAAGTGGCTGCTCTAGATATTTCCAAGGCATTCGGTCATGTAAGGCATAAAGTACTCGTGTCAAGGCTTATTAAGCATAGGTGATTACATCTATCGAGTTTTATCAGGGATTTTACTAAGAGTTGTATAAATGGGGTCTTATCCGACAGCAAACATTCGTCATTCATATTCCTTCAATCATAGGAAAAGCCCTTGTAAGGTTGGGGGTATCATGCAATATATATATATACACTCTAAAAAATTTCTGTTGACATTTACCCAACTTAATTGAAAAGTCCCCGGCCTACCATAGTAAAACACATTTTTTTATTCAACATAGTTCCCTTCAAGGGTGATACACTGATTATGGCGACCCTTCAACTTTTCGATACCATTTTTGTAGTACGATTTGTCCTTTGCTTCAAAATAGGCCTCAGTTTCGGCGATCACCTCTTCATTCGACGAAAATTTCTTCCCATCGAGCATTCTTTTGAGATCTGAGAATAGGAAATAGTCTCTGGGGGCCAGATCTGGAGAATACGGTGGATGCGGAAGCAATTCGAATCCCAATTCATGGATTTTCGCCTTCGTTTTTACTGACTTGTTTTTGGTCAAAAGTCAGCTCGCGCGGCACCCACTTTGCACAGAGCTTTCTCATACCCAAATACTCGTGAATGATATGATATCAACTGAACGTGTGTTTAGTTGATATCTTTAGAGTACCTGCTATTTAATTCAATTTCAATTTACGGTCATTCGAAATCATTTTCTGGATTTTTTGATGTTTTCGTCCGAAACAATCTCTTTTGGACGTCCAGTGCGTTTACCGTCTTCGGTGCTCATTTCACCACGTCTAAACTTAGCATACCAATCCTTGATGGTTGATTTTTCTGGGGCAGTGTCCGGAAACTCGTCATCAAGCCAAGTTTTTGCTTCAACTGTATTTTTTTCCTTCAAAAAGCAATATTTTATCTACACGCGAAATTCCTTTTTATCCATTTTTTCACAATAACAATAGTTGCTTCACTTAAAATGCTGTCAAATTGATACATATGTCTTTTGAAGATTAGGGCTAACTAAAAGTCATATGGATTTCACACTAGGATTTAACATCTATGTGTCAAGATGGGGACTTCTCAATTGACCTGTTATAGTAGGAAACTGTACTCCTACTATAAATTGGGTAAATTTACTCTGTATGCGTAAATGAAAAAAGGACATACATTATGCGTAGGTTGGTAGGTACACACATAATGGGTAATTTTGAAAGTGTGTAAAAATTAAATGAAATTTTAAAAGTAATTCGAAAATTTACTAAAATTGTGCGTAAAAAAACCTATTTGAAGAGTAAATATACGCATTAAATGCTTGAAAATTCATTTCTGTATGTGTAATTACAAAAAAAATGGGTATATTTACCAACGCATGGTTTAAATTAAACTAAAGAAAAATATATTTTTTTTGAAAGAATACATTTATTTTGTGTATGTATGTTTTAATAATAATGAATTATAAATATAAACACATAATATATTCTAAATGGGTATGTGCTGTTATGATGGTCATCTTGACTTTAAATTCACAATGTTCACAATTATTATATTTATAAATTTTTAAATAATTAATTTTCCTTTTTAGCTTTTTTTATATTTTTTTAATATTTTTCAATTTCTAAATGTCAAAATATTTATTACCATTCAAAGCTTTTATATTAACAAAATTTGTGCGTAAAATTTTAATTTAACAAAATAATACTAATTTTAGGCACAAAGTGTTTATGTCTTAAAATACTTCTTGTGTGTATTATTGTATATGAAAGTGTGTACAAAACATTTTTAGGCATTTATTGTAGTACATTTACAAATATTTTTTAGAGTGCACTCAATATGGACCTATCAATCATCTCTGAGGGATGTCATATGAATATGGTCGATTTTAATGCACACAGAACCAAATGGTGTCTGTTGACCCATAAACGAGCCTTGGCTTCACCAATGCCATCTGTACACATGGGGGTGTCAATATGTATTGAGGCATCGGTTGCTCTTGGTGTTCTGGGCATGAGAACTCAAAGTGATATCAGCTCGAAAAATCACATAATTCAGGTCTCGAAAGAAGCATTCCAGTGTCTAGGGTTTCTTAACCAATGCAAGAACTATTTCACTTCATGTGATCTTCTCATTATTTAAACTAGAAATATTGTACGAAAATGGAATATAACACCCATATATAGGCAGGGTTTTCAAAGTCTATTTTGCAACTTCTAGGCCGTCGCCAGTAAGGTAACCGTGACAATGGGGTAACCAGCTAAATTGACTCTGTTCATATTATCATATCAATATTACAATAGCAGGTATTCAGCCATTTCACACCCGTTTTTTGTTTATTGGCTAGTGGATCATTTAACTTATTACAGAGAAAATTCATCCTTTAGTTGTACTCTCCGTATGTGGAAAATAGTCCCCCTGCAAAGGTCTGTAAATGGGAATAAATTAAAAAAAAGAGTGTCCGCTTAACCCTCCGATGGGTGAGAAGGTCCCTGGAGAACTTTTTCATTTTCAAACTGAAATTACTCCTTGATGGTCCATGGGAAGTATACCCGACCCCAAAATATATATTCCAATGAAATTTTATCTTGAATCGTTTAAAAAAAGTTCAAGGCGATCCGACCAATAGTTTAGTTTCTATTGAGGTTTAAAGTTGTGCAGTACGGGAACGTGTGAAAAGTTCCCAATAGCTAAGAACTTAAAATTTGTCATATGGGTTCCTATTTCATCAGAGTGGAGCTCCTACTAAGATGGGATATTTTTCAAAAAGTCTCTCTATTATGTTACTATCCCACCCAAAAACTTTCCGCTAGGAATCTGATCTTCCAAATATGTGGTTATTTACTAAAGTGATACTTTTAGGTATTTCCAATTATCATAGTGACGATACTTTTTACAACTCACTCTTGTCACAAAACTGGACTTACACTTAAGCCCGAAAGTCGGATTTTAAGGCGTTCTTATGTTGTTTTGAATTCCTTCAAGGATCGCACTCCTTTACCTCAAAACTCTATTTATTGCGGTAAAAAAGTTAATTTTATTTTATGAAAAATTTTTTACAAAAAAAAACAGCGGTTTCAGACATTAATTTCATGTCTTTTACAGGTTTTCATTAACAACTCTTTTATTAACATTTCAATTTACATCAAACCTTTTTAAACAAACATTTGTCTTTTACTATTCACATAACAATTTTTCAAATACAATCCTTTTTCTCTAAAATATGATGTTTCTTCTTATTATGTTAAATAAATGGAAAATAAGCGGTACCTTTTTAACACCAATAAGTAAACAAATAAAACAAATGCCTTTGAATGAATTAAAAAAAAACGAATTTTCTAGCTAATGACCCTATTAATACAAGCTAAAGCATCTCCGTTAAGAAATAAAAAGAAAAGTGGTAAAATATAGAGTACATATGAAAAAAAAATATAATACTAAAAGCCAATGATTACCTAGTTTGTTAGTTTAGGCCATTATGTAATATTGTTAACAGCAAGGTGAAGGTTGAAAATATAAAATGAATTTTTAAATATTTACTTTAAATGTTGGTATATATAACAGCGGCTTATTAGAACATTTAAGATGTTAAAAATTTTTAATGATTTAGAACAAAGAAAAAAAGAGGTTTGATATGTTAACTTTTCTTTGTATTTTTTTTTTTTTTCTTAAAATGAAAATTTAAATAAATATTGGTTAGAGAAAAAGGATTGTAGGCAAGCAATTATTTAAATTCTTTTTAACCACTAGCTAATTTTAAACAAGATCAAAGGGAGTTGCACAACAATAATGTAAATGTTTTACTTATGTTTATTTAGCTTTGTTGTATGTTTGGCAAATATAAATATTTTTTGAAATATTTTTTTTTTTTTTCAGTTAATTAGAATATGGGGTTAAGATCTTTTAGGCGTTTGTATATTTTTCCATAATATATCAATATTTATTAACTTTAAATTATTAAGAATTTTCATCTTTCTACCATTTAAATGATGTAATATTTATATTTCTCAGTGTATTGGAAAATAAAAATCTCTACAAGCCAGTTGGAAAATTTGGCAGTGTGGAGTACATGCCACCTTAAATAATAACATTTTAAAAAATTTTTAAATTCTAAATAAGTAATAATTTCAGATTATCTATTTCGAAAATATATTAGAAAACTATTGAGCTGCTAGCCTTAATAATTTCTTACCATCTAATTTCAGCCGAAAGGACTTAATTGACAACTATTTAGCAACTAGCCTTAATATTGTCTTACCGTCTTATATCACTCGGCAAGACTTAATTGATATTGATTATCTTGTGAATCAGATCATGGCTCTGCAATACATTTTTCAATGTTTCTGGTCCTATTGGGAATTCTAGGTGTAAAAATTGATCTGAAGATAGGTATTATAACGTCCTGCAGAAAACTATTCAACAAGGCTGCAGATTTAAGGGCAGACTAGGATTAGATTCCAATTTAACCTCTCTCGATTTTAAACTTTTTCCTACACTCTAAATGAGTTTTCAAATACAAAAATTAGTAAATCGAAATAGTTTACACTGTCTTCAGCGTAGTCAAAAATATGTTTCAAATCACGAAAAGGCTTTTTACATTGAACATTATCTTTGTGAAACGCATGGAAGATGTTGAAAACGTGAAACATGTGTTTACATTGCAAAATCTTTCATCTGTAATATATTTAGCTGTCAAAAAAATAAAAGAAAAGGTCGCCTAGTTTTTGTTAAAAATAAAAAATAAATTTAGAGAAAGCATTAATCATTGGAGTAGTTGTTGCTTTGCAAAAACAAATCCGAATTTTAATGCAGTACATTAAAATATTAAAGGCCATTCTGGAAGATGAAGAAGTATTTTTGGTAGATATAAGTAAAAATTCTTACATGTCCCACTTATTTGCCTTTGCCTTTGTTTTTTTTTATTTTCTGCAATGTCAGTTTGCTAGTGATGACACAAAAAAAATCGATGATGTAAGACGGAACAAAATGAGAAAGGGTCATTTTATGTAGATGTAGAATTTTTGGCCTCTATAATTCTTATGGGACGATGTTAACATCTTTGCAAATTGATGAAAAATGTAAGATGTAGCTCAGTGGAAAAAGTCTATAAAGCAATGATTTGATCTTTAGTTTTAAATTAAATCCAATATTGGAAAATCTTTGTATAAGAAGTAGCATTTCCTCATTATAATAATAATTGTCAATTATATTTCCTATCAGGTCACTTTAAATATTTTCCTACATATATTTTTTTTAATTCTTTTTCCATGTTAAATTAATGTTTACGTGGTTAATGGCACTTTGAGACCATTTGGCAGCAATGGTAATGTTCTTATATATACACTTACCCCTGCCATAGTATAAACAGCATCACTTACCATCGTCATCATCAGAATCCTCATTGTACTATCACTGACCATTAAACACAAATCCGTACTGCTGGCGGTGCATCAAAAACAAAAACACAAAACTTTAGTAAAGTCATATATAAAGGTTGATATTATTATTGTTGTTGTAATAGCACTTACATTAGCTGTTATGTTGTTGTTGTTTTTGTTGTTGCTATATTGTATAACTAACTGATTGTCCATCCAAATGTCTGAACATTTATTCATCTGTATATATATATATATATATATTTTTTTTTTTTTTTTTCTCTTAATATATTTCTTGTTATTATAAAGCATTTGCTTATTTGTCTGTCTGTTTGTCTGTTGTTGAATGTGTAAAAGTTTTTAACTACAAGTTATATTCTTAAATGCAGTAATGTGTAAAGAAATAGCAAATAAAATATAAATTCTAAATGGCCAAAATATATGTATATTATCACAAATAATTAAATTTTTAAGGGGAACTTTAATAATGGTATTCAATGGTTTAAGCTTATTTTATCAACAAATTTAAAAAATTTTACCATTCAATTTAATTATCTAAATGGACTTAAATTAATAAGCCTCTTTTTGAAACTAAATGTAAAATAAAAAGAATTTATATAAAATATCAAGTATATGTCCTAAGTCTTTTGTTTTTTTTACTACAAATAATTACTATTCAATTTCATTATCTAAAGTTTATCTAAAATTTATAATCTCCTTTTTGTAGATAAAAAAATAAAATAAAGTAGATTCAGCTATAATATCAAGTATGTGTCTTAAGTCCTTTGTCTTATTTGTAGTAAACATAAAACTATTGAATTAAAAAACCAAAATTCTGTCCTTTCAGACATTTTTTTTTTAAATACTTTCACCTGTATTTTCATTTCACCCTACCACTAATTCTCTTTGCATTACTGTATCCATATTCATATTTATTTAAGCCACAATTGTAAATTATGCCGCTTTTATAACAAAACGTTAAACTCGTACTCTATAAAAAAATATCGTATCGTTTTGCTATCACTTTATTGTATTTATTGGCTTTTGCTGTAGATGATTTTTATGAGATTTTATTACTGTGCAATATACATTCAAGGGTTTTAGAACACAACTTTACTTATTTTTTTAGTTTTCATAAGTTCTATTCACTTTGAATCAATTCCATTTGTTAAGTGTTGTGTATAATGGTATTTTTTTTTTTTTCATTTTTACATCATTTCTATATCATAGTTTTAGGTGACTGAATGACTGAGTGTTGTAATTTATTTAACAAGTGTTTTACATTTTCAACATCATTTCAAATTACATCGCATGTTTTATATATATATATATTTTTTTTACTTTTTCTTAAGTGCGTGTGAATGTATTTGTGTGATAGTTACTCATATTTTATTAAAGTGATATTTTTTATGAGAATTTTTGTTTTATCATTGTAATAAAAGAAAAATTATAAATGTTTAAATTAAATTTAAATGTTAAATTTTAGATGTAGCCTCTTAAATTATAAAATTATTACCAAATTTTAACCAATCGTAATTTTTTCTGCAACACAAAATATGCACCAATCGTGCTCTTTTTTTTTTTTTTTTTGGTAATGCAAAATATTGACCTCTCGTGGTTTTTTTCTGTACTTACCTAAAATTTCTCTGATTTGCTTAAATTCTCAAGTAGTTTTTGTTAAATAAACCTATTATTGCTTTTCTAGTAAAGCTGTTCTCCTCCAATTTCAAATTATTTAAAATATTTCCAGTTTACCAAACACAATTATTCACAAAGAAATTTCATAAAAGTTATGAAATGTTTAAAAAAAAAATTAACCAGTAATTAAAAATAATATTTCAACTCATCAATGCTCATCAAAATTTTACTTTTTATGATAATTTCGTTCATTTGAAATTCCAAACTTGAGACTACTCCAATAAAAGACGAAAACGAAAATCCACATAAACTTTGTCTCATGTAAAAAAAAAAAACAAATATAATTTAACAAGACTTTGTTGCCTTAACAGATAATCAAAACCCAACGGGTGGCTGTTTTAGTTGAAAAAAAAAAATATTTAACATAACATTCAAAAAAAAAAAGGTATTGAATTGCAGTTTGATTGGTTGATGATGATAAATGCCATAATTTAATATTTTATGTCAAATAAATGCTACACAAATATAAGGAACAGGAAAAGAAGAAATAAATTGGATGAAAAAACCTTGTGAAATTTAAAACAAATATCATGGTAAAATATGATGATAATAATTGATAACAAATTTTTAAATGAAAATGATGATGATGAGAAAATGAAATCAAGAATATACATATATATATTTTTTTACACACAAAATATAAAAAATAATTCTATACAATTTTTGTAAAAGATTTGACCGAGATTTTTAAAGACTTTTAATAAATTAAATGTTAACAAAAGGAAATAAATATAAAAAGTTATAAAACAGACTTTGAAATACTCTACATAAATTTATAAAATATCTACAATATAAATTTGAAATGCAATAAATTTAATCAAGAAAATTGTCTGTAAAAGTTTTCTAGCAAAAACTCTGTAGAAGGGAATATAATGAAATTTTTTTTAAAAGTTTTATTATGTTTTGATGCTTCTGGCCCCTTTTTAAAAACTCTTGGATAATCCAAAACACGTTTTGTCTGCATTAAAAGGAACGTATTGTGGAAACCCTATGTTAAATTCAGAAAATTTTCTAAAGATTCTTGTTGTAAGCTAACAAAATTTGTTCTCAAAACCAAAACAATCCTCATAAACAATTTTTGTTTTTAAAATTTACGATATTAACAACACAGTTAAATTTTACTAAGAATCGAAAAAATTTTAACAACAAACCTAAAAGAATTGACGAATTTCAAATTTTAATAAAATTCAGTTATATCGTAAAAACGTATACGACATTGAAAATAATTATTTAGTGACCACAATTATGCAAAAAAAAAAAAAAAAAATACAAATTAAAAACATTTTTAATTGCATCTCTCCAATATCAT
Organism: Eustalomyia histrio; assembly: GCA_949748255.1. Lineage (NCBI taxonomy): Eukaryota > Metazoa > Arthropoda > Insecta > Diptera > Anthomyiidae > Eustalomyia > Eustalomyia histrio. The sequence continues at coordinate 132,017,512 of OX456524.1, read as the reverse complement.
TTATTAACGAGTTTAGTCCGAAGTTAATTAAAAAAAACAATTTTGGCTATAATATAAATTTTAGAAATTAAAACACAATGTTGTATAAAATTTTTAAAAAATTTCAAAAATTCATAAATTAACGATATAATAAAAATTATAAAATTTTTTCAATAAAAATATATCGTAATTGCAACAATTGACTGATATTAAAAAAAACTTTTACATAAATAAAATGAATTACAAAATATGGTAAATTAACGACATTATCATATATTTACGATATGGTGAACTAAATTTGTATTTTAATACAAAAAAAAATTGTTGTGAGAATCTTCTACTAAATCGTTTATATTTACGATATAAAAAATAGTTAAAACTATGAGAATCATCAGCATCGTAAATAAAAACGATATTAATTAAAATTAGGTAAAACTATTAAAAGAATTTTCGATGTTATAAAAATTGAAAAAACAAAAAATTATGAAACATTTTAATACAATATTTTAATATCGGAAATTTTCTGTATAACCTAATAAAAACGATTTTAACAAAATGATAGTAAAATTCTATCAAAATAGATCAAAAAAAAAAAAAAAAAACTGTTCCCTAAAATACACAAATATCGCCAACAAAGTACTTTTGAACTAAATTATAAAATTTATTTTTTGCTGAAATCAAGAGTCATCTTTACGTTTACGTAGGGTATTCAATAAGTTTTGAAAATAAAATTTACCCATATATTGTTTACAAACAAAAAAAAAAAATAAAAAAATTAAACTCCCATCTTCCTTTTGTTTTATAGTTCAAGCCAAGTTTTTAAAGAGTTTTTAGTATAAACTTTATACATAAAATAAACACTACAACTTGACCTTTAAGATCAAGTGTAACACAAATTGCAATGAACCTTTTTGTGTCTTCAGCAGTCTCAACCTCTCATGTTCCAATACAACAAAGTTAAAGCAAATGCGTTTTTACTTTTCAATTCACTGCGTGAACCATTTAGTTTGTAATTCTTGTTGTTTTTATTTTCTGTTAAAATCGATACAAGCAACAAACAAAAAAAAAATATATATTTATATCGTAAGAAAACAAACATTGCTTTGTTTGTGATTGACTTTACACACAACAAAGTGAAGATCAACTTTTCATGACTTTAATCAGAGCACTTTAATCGACACGAACATTTTGTTTTAGTTTTTTCTTTCCCTGGTCTGACTCCACACGCAGTTTTGTTGCTAGTTTTGTTTAATAAAAAAAAACTCCCAAGGGTTTTGTTGTATAATTTTTATGTTGCTGTCCATTTATACGTCCGTCCGTTCATCTGTATATCTGCTGTTGTTTTCATGTGATCATATAGCATGGTTGGTTATATTTTTGATTGTGTGTAATTTAAAAGGGTGTGCTTAAATGTAGTTTAAATTAAGGTGGACTATCGTGTGCCCAAAATCACTAATTAGATGAGTTTTTAAGCGCCAGTGTTTAGGAATTTTTTATCGTTTTTCGTTAACTAAATGAGAGGAAAAAATATTAAGCAACTATCAATTTTTTTTGCACAAATCTACAGTTTATTAAAATTTAAATCTTTGTATCGTAAAGTTTTTATAATTAATGTTTATTTACGATATTGCAAAATTCGGTTGAAATCTGTAAAGATATATATATATATATATAATTTTGTTCGATTTTTAAGGAGAAATTTGAAAATTAGTTTATTTTTGAAAAATTTAGATGGTTTATCATAAAATTACGGTGTTACAGAATTTTTTACGGTATTACATAATTTTTTAAAATTTACATTTTATTGAGATATTTTTGTATTCTTTGCCGATTCTGAGGTATTTTGGTAATATCGTAAATTCACCATATTCGCTAATCCAAAATCATATGAATCATATTAATCTTTTTTATTGATTTATGAAAGATTTGATAAGTTTTGTAAATATTTTATCATTTGGTTTTTTACGATATTGGAAATTTTACTTAAACATTTTGATATTTAAATTCTTTGGAAATAATTTGAAAAAAATCCTTAAATTTGCGATATTACAAAATACAGCATATTTTTTTACAGCATATTTTTTACATTTTTTTTGATAAAAGGTACTTTTTAATAAAAGGTACTTTTTAATAAAAGGTCCTTTTTATAAAAGGTACTTTTTAATAAAAGGTACTTTTTAATAATAGGTACTTTTTAATAAAAGGTACTTTTTAATAAAAGGTACTTTTTAATAAAAGGTACTTTTTAATAAAAGGTACTTTTTTATAAAAGGTAATTTTGTTTAATAATTTTTCTTATTTTGTGTCGATGTTACGACAATTTTGTTTAATATCGTTAATTTATATACATATGTGCTACCATTTTTTCCAATATTTTTTATATCGTAAACTTTTAATATTATAAATAATATTAAGAGTGCTCTTTGATATTCTTTCTTACATTTTATTATAGCCAAGTCTCTCTATATATGTAATTTTACGATATTACAAACTTCACTAGATATATATTATTTTCATGAATTTTTATACATATGTGCAATAAATTTAAAAATTTTTATTTTACGATATTATAATAGTTTCACAAAGCAAAAAAACTTAATGCCTCAACTTGCATATTTTCACCTTAAACAAATGGTTATTTAAGTATAATATCGTAAGTACTAAAAATTTACAATATTATACATTTTATCAAAATAATTTTACTTATTTTTGTTAAATTCCTTTTTTTATGATTTTAAACTCAATCACGTTTTTTTTTGTACATTTTTATAAAATTTTACCCATATTTGTATATAAAAAAATAAAAATTTTAAATAAGATGCTTTTTATTTGCAGCACATTCGAGCGCAGCAATTGAAAAAAAATATATATATATTAAACATTTTTGCATGCTTTAGTTTCTGTCTTGATTTTCTGGCACAAAAACGTGCCAACGTGCTGTTATGATGCTTCAGCAATATTTACTTAAATGTCAATTCAATGAGTGCTTATATAGTTTAAAAGATGCAACTAAATATGCAATGTTAAACACCTGAGTCCAGGTTGTCGAAGTTAGAAGAAATATTCATAACTAAAATTTATGGACTATTAAATATATAAAAATTTTTTAAAATTTAGTGATATTTTTTTTAACATTAAAACTAATGTTTATTGGTCCATAGGCTTATGTGAGAAATGATTCCTAACAAAAATCTGCCGCCCCAGTACATCCTTCTAGCATTGCGCAATCTGTAACTAGTAAGCATTGACAACGCCAAAAACTATATGCCAATGATTAGTAATAGTTCCTTAGTAGTGCCATGTCTGATTTTTTCATGTTTATAAGAAACACTGGATAATTCCAGGCTGGGACTCCACTCTTCTTCTCTAATCTATAATCTCTATGTTCTATAGGGTTGGTACAATGGACAATTATTTTGGTCTGAACGCTATGGACTTGAACGCTAGGTCTTGCCTAGTTGGCCCACGAAAGATTGCTGCTGGTCAATGTGAGATTAAAAACCTTTAATATACTCGAATTCCTAACTATTCCTTACAAATTCCAACTATTCGCAAACGTGATTAGTACCTTCTAGAGAAAAAATTATCCACAAATGATTTAAATAAAATTTCCTGCAAATCAAAGCATAGGTGTACTACATTTTATTATCAACATATATGTATGGATGGATATGAATGCTTTTATTTTTGGAGTAATGGATCATTGGTATCTGTTTTGCCTGGCTGTTCTTTAGTGCTATAAGTTGCTCTTAAAGATTAACAAAGCAAGTGCAAGATCATAGTGTGGAAAATATACAAAAAAAATAAAAAAAAGCAGAACTCTGCAACTACTCATGCTCATGCTGCCAAGCAAAAATTGTATAGAGCATGCAAGTAGTGCAACTGTTTTTCAATGATGATATGCAGTAAATATGCTTAAAGTTTATGAGGATTTTTTTTTTTTACTTTTGTGTGATTTTAAGTTTAGGAGTGTTTGTTTTATAAGTGACATTGACAGTGACATCGTGAAGCTTCTTGGTGGTGAATAAAATAATAATATAAAAAGAAAAAAAATTGCAATATTTATTTATATAAGAGTCTACCAGAGTAGTCTAGAGGAGTCTTCTAGGTATAAGATAAAATTTTAACATCTGTGTGCAGAAAAGAAAAAACTTAAAAAGTTAAGCACTTCAGGCTGCTGAAGTAGCTTTTTAATTGTCAAATGCACTAAATGGTTGGGCAAACAGGTTGAAATATATTTTTTAGGTAAAATAAATTTTCAATATAAACAACATAAAAAATTAAAAAAAGATGTTTTTATTTGGAAAATTTCCTAGAATTTATGAAATCAATATTTAATAAAAATAAACCCTTTAAAAAATAACATTTAACTAATTAATGGTCAATTAAAAAATATTTTTCCAAAAATTACAACAAAAAAAAAAAACCAACAAGGTGTTTTCCATATCTTTAACTTTACAGCAACCCATATCTTTATGACATTCATTGATATCTTACGAATTTGATCTCATCTCTTCAATCTTAAACTATTAAATAAAAAATTACTTGTTAGCAATCACAAAAAAAAAGAAACAAATCTATATCACTTTCCATCCTTTCCAACAACTATTAAATTATGAGAACAAAAACATCTGTAAATCTAATTTCATTTTATTTTTCCAAAAAGAAAAAAAATAAGGGTTTATACTAAACATCACTTAATTTGTACAAAAAAAATAATGTGTGTGATTATGAAAAATTTCTAATGTCAAGTTAAATGAGATAAACATCTTGTTAGTCTTGTTTCTTTTTGAGTTTTTATACTAAAAAACTTATAAGAAATTTGTTATTTATATATAAAAAACCAACAGATGATCTTTTGTCGTTAAAAAGAGCATAGATTTTATATCGTCTAGTTAAGAAAAAAAGAAACACTCAAATAAAAATTGTAGACACAAATTAATTACTTGGCTTACCACATAAAACACTATGTGAGGTCTTACAAGAAACAAAAAAAATATTAATTTAATAAGCAAAAAAAAAAGTTAAACTAATTTTTGTAAAATATAAAACACAAGCCAGTAAAAATTTATTTTTTTTACTTATTAGGCGTGCGTTGCTGAATGGTACGAAAAGTGCCCGGCTAGTAATCTGTGGCAACTCTACCATCTAGAAATTGAAGCATACACGGTTTAACAAATTTATTTAAAGAGACAAACTCTTTGAAAGAAGAAATACATTTTCTTTTTAATACATTCTGAAATTTAAAACTACCGATTTTAAATTTCTTACAGAAACCAAAGCACAGATTTAAATTTAACGTAATAAAATTGTTATTAATTTAAAGCATATACTAAAGGGTGGTTAAATTTTAAGGACCGATGTTGAATGTGAACCACACCTAAACGTCAAGTTTTTTTCTGCATTTAATTTGACATTTCTCAATTTTAGACTTACACAAATTCACAATCGAGCAACGCGTTAAAGTTATTCAGGCTTATTATGAAAATGGGCGTTCAAATCCAAATTCATTTCGCGCACTTCGTGATTTTTTCGGTCAATTTAATCGTCCGAATGTGCGTACAATCGGAAAAATCGTGCAAAAATTTAAGCAAACCAGGTCTGTAGGAGATGCGAAAACACCAGTGCATACTCGTACAGCTCGTACTGCGATAGTGTGGCTGAAGAGCCGTCCACCTCAACTTGTCGTCGTGCCCAACAATTGCACCTCTCACGCTCGTCGTTGATGAATATTATGCATAAAGACTTGCATTTACACGCTTACAAGGTAAAATTGACTCAAGAACTAAAGCCTCTTGACCATTCCAAACGTCGTCAATGGTCAGAATGGTGGCAAGAAATGGCAACACTGAATGATAAATTTTCGAAGAAAATTGTCTTCAGTGATGAGGCACATTTTCACCTCAGTGGATTCGTCAATAAGCAGAATTGTCGCATTTGGGCGAATGATAATCCAAGAGTGATTGTCGAAAAATTAATGAACCCACAAAGAGTGATTGTTTGATGTGGTTTATGGGCTGGCGGCATCATCGAGCCGTATTTTTTCCAAAATGAGGCCGGTCAGGAAGTTACTGTGAATGGTGTTCGCTATCGTGAGATGATAACGAACTTTCTATGGCCAGAATTGAAAGATATGGATGTGCCCGATATGTGGTTTTAACAGGATGATGCCACTTGCCACACAGCTAACGAAACAATGGCTCTTTTGCGCGACAAATTTAATGGCCGTGTTATCTCACGTGGTGGCGATGTCAATTGGCCGCCAAGATCATGTGATTTGACACCGTTGGACTTCATTCTTTAGGGTTATTTGAAAGAAAAGCAACAATTCAAGAGCTAAAGGATGAGATAATTCGGCACATTAACAACATAGAACCTCAATTATGCCTCAGCGTCATCGAAAATTAAGACCATCGGATGGAGGCGTGTCGCCGAGGTCGCTGCGGCCTTTTAGCCGATATTTCGTTTCATACATAATTGAACCATCCCATATTATCATAATAAAAAGAAATGACAATGATTTCCTAAATAATTTGTGTTTTATTCAAAATCAACATCGGCCCTTAAACTTTAACCACCCTTTACAAAAAGGATTAAAAAATTCAAGAATTACCTTTTAATTACCTTTTGTTTATACTTTGATAAATAATTGTTTTTGGAGGTTATTTAAAAATTCGGTTAAGCCGATTTTAATGCTAATACTTGATTTATTTAAAAAATTTAATGTTTGTAAAATAATTGTTGTTTAATGGAGTTATAGTTCACGTATATTGTTAAACACGCTTTTAAATCTTTGGTTGTTGTAGCTGTTGCTTTTAATGTAACACACCCTAAATAACGGCATATTGGCATGCTTCCAATATCGAAAAAAAAACAATAAAATATGCCTAGAAGAGAAATGTTAACAATTTAAACAAATATAAATATACAAAAACTAAAGACTACCAGCAAAAACAGCAAAAAAAAGTCATAAAAACTATTTAAAAGAATTTGCACTTGGCACAAGTTTACTCTACACTTACATTTGTTAAGCGAAATTAACATTGAGAAAACCATACCAAATGACACGCCTTTAGCACGAGTTCAAACTATTTTTATTTATTTTTTTGTATCAACCTCTGCTACATATGAAAAATATATGACCATTTAAGAATCTTTAATCAAAATGAATACTTTTAAAGTTCTAAGAATTTTGCTTCCAGAAGCACAAATTAATTTAAAGCACACGTCATTATTAACATCCCTGAATATTGATCAGTTTTTTTGTATAAGTATGAAAATATAAAATCATATACATTTGCAACTATAATAAAGGAAATCGATAACGTTTCTTGGTTGTCTTTCATTCATTTTAAGTATTATTTTATTTAACACAACTTTACATAATAATTTAAAAAAGGTCTATTACAAGTTATTTAGCTTCTTGTGTTTCTTTTTTTTTTCTTTTTTTGTTGTGGTCGGTATATTGCCTCCACCATCTGCACGTTTAAATAATAAAAGTATTTTAGCACTTGTTGCTAAATACAACTGAACTTTTTTTATTTTTGTTTGTTTGTTTGTCATAAAAGAGGGTGTAGTTGTTATGCCTCTTCGGTCAGATTTTTTCTTTGTTTAATTTTTTTTTTTAGCTTACCTGCTGCAGTTAGTGTTTCGAAAATATTGCAAAAATGGTCAATGGGCTCGGTTGTCGGTTAATAACTTACACATATTTATACCTGACGTTTGAGGAAAGAAATGTTAACACGTTTCTTTAGTTTTAAATTGACTATGATTCATAGATTTCATGTAAAAATAACTAATAAAAGTGGAATGCATATTGACTATATAAAAAGATTATTATTTAATATAGCGTTTAAAGAAATTTTAAAACGTGCATATAATATAATTTGTAATAAGTTCCAATTTTTAGTCTTTTTATAATTTCCAACTAAATTTAGTTTTATGGTACTAACAAAGAAGGTATCCTGAGGCCAACTTCGCTAAAAATTAGTCAATAAAAGGGGAAATTCTAAATTTTATCACCCTTCCCATACCGTTATTTGCTGAACACATTAAATTTGAAATATGTTTCATTAGAGTATAAATATCCGGTCATTTCCAAACAACTTGACCCGATAGCAGAAACAACTGCAGCGGTGCTTATGCCCAATATTATACTCAAATGAAAGGGAATACTAAGAGCATCCAATAAAACTACTTATCACTTCGAAATTCCTTTTGGTTTTTGAGAAAATAATGATTATGGAAGATCGATTATGGCAATTTTAATGCAAAATCCATACTAATTCTCAGATTTATAGACTAAATAGCCGCTTAAATTCCCTTTCATTTGAGTATAATATTGAGTAAAAAAAATTTAGATTTTTTGCAAAAAAGGATGATGTATACACTGCATTTTTTGCCAAAAAATTAAATATTTTTTTAGCCAAATAATATGCTCAAATTAAAGGGAATACTAAGAGCATCCTATAAAACTACTTTTCAATTTGAAATTCCTTTTGGTTTTTGAGAAAATAATGATTATGGAAGATCGATTATGGCAATTTTAATGCATTTTAATGCAAAATCCATACTAAATATTGTGTAGTTTTTTTGTTGGTCTTGAGACCAGAAATTTTCAATTGCGGACAGGAGATTTTTTTAGGATTTAAAATATATATAGGGGGATTTTTTTGGAAATTTGTTATCTGTGGTAAATATTTAAAATAAAATGAATATTTAATTTGTCCAAATTTTACATATTTTTGTGAAATCGTTAAATCCATGATTACGAATTAAGGCTTTGGGAGAGTTGGCTAAATAAATTCTAAACTAAATACAAATTGACAAAAGGTTTTGAAATTTCTGTGAAAAAATATTTGCGAATTTCATAATGATTTGGTAACCTGAATTAAGTTTAGAATTTATTAAGCCAGTTTGCACATACCCTTAAAATTAAATTTTAAAATCCACAACTTAAATTTGGTAATTTTTGGCCCAAATTCGTTTATTAGGCAGTAGCACTGATTTCAACTTTTCAAGGGGTTTCCATCTCTGCAATAATTTACGAACTGCAGCCAACTTCACAGCCATTAATAATTAGAACTTGGTGTTCTTGTTTTGTTGTGACATCGATGGCTGCTTGTTGAAAATTTTCGTGTTTCTTGATTCTGCACATGAAAGAAGTGTTTAAAGTAATTCAAGTTTTTTAAAATTACTAATAAAATTTTCAACCAGTAAGTAATAATTAACAAATTATTTGGTCAAAATCGTTTGTGGGCTACTGACAACAAACATGCATTTGCGTGAAGGTCAGGTCCTGTTAACTACCGTTTGCATATTTATGTGAAAAAATTGTTGGAATATGTGGGCTGGCTATAATAAAGGGAAATGCATTAAAAATAATCTAAACTCATTAAAATCGCAATTTTACATATTTTCCTTTAAATTTTTAAAATAAGAAGAATTTTTTTAATAAGTTGAAGCAACTACATTATATTAAATTTTCAAATAAGATTAGAAAATATATTGATATCAAACTTCTTTTTTTTCATTTCAGCATTTTAACAAATATTTGCATTATGTGGCGAAGTCTATGAAGTCAAATGAAACGGACAACAGCAAATCCTTCACCATTTTACCAATCAACGCATTTAAATACCATATTTGGTAGGACATTTCACATTTGCTGCTTTAGATCGTAGACATTCTTGCCATGGTGTGTACTGCCGCTGTATGTTTAACTAATTTACGAAAATTTGCACGCTGTAGTTGGCATAAAAATGTATGTTCTTTAAAGAGGTAAATGCTGTATCAGCGAGACTTCAACTCTGTGCCGTTGAAGAAGAATTTTTAATAAGTTGATAATATTGAAAATTTAAAAAAAAATCTAAAATTAATGCATTTTTTCAATTTTGACAAAATACCAGAATCTTACAAATATTTAATTTTTTAAACCATTTTTCCGAGTGGTTGACAAAATAATTTTTAAGTATATGAAATAATACACCAATAAGAAAAAGAGAATAAGAAAAAAAAATACAAATAAAATAATACACGACAATACCACTATATTTTTTGGGGGTGTAAAATTTCCTTATTAAAAGGTTTTGGTACCACCAAGAATAATTATTACAACATTTCCAACAAATAACGTTTCCATCATACTACCACATTTTTTGGGTGTTAAAATAAATTTAAAAACGATGTAAAAATTGTCGACCTAGTACCAGGCGAACAGAAATATCAAAAGCAGAAAAATTATAAAATGATAAAATTTTATAGTAATTGCACTAACTGATTGTTTTGGTTGTAAAAGTTTATTAAAAAACAATCGCTAAATTATCTAAACTTTCAACTTTATATATGTACTAACATATTTTTTGGGTGTAAAATTTCCTTATTAAAAGGTTCTGGTACCACCAGGAATAATTCTTACAACATTTCCAACAAACAACGTTTCCATCATACTACCTGCCCTAATTTTTTGGGTGTAAAAAAATAAATTTAAAAAAGAAGGCTAAAAATGCTAAAAATTGTCGACCTAGTACCAGGCAAACAGAGAAATCAAGAGGCAGAAAAATATTTTAAAACACAATTTATTATTATTTATTTTTGTTTTTAAAACAACAACTTTCGTGGTATTTTTTCTAATATGCAAAACAAACGAAAAAATGAGGTAGTATGATGGAAGAAACATTGTTTGTTGGAAATGTTGTCATAATTATTCCTTGTGGTACCAGAACTTTTTAATAAGGGAATTTTACACCCAAAAAAATATGTTTGTATATAAAGTTGACGGCTAGTTTAGTAAATATAGCCATTGTTTTTTTTTACATCCAAAACAATTAGTGCAAATAATATAAAATTTGGCCATTAATTATTAAATAATTCCTGGTGATATCCAAAACTTTTTACTCCCAAAAAATAACTTAGTAGATAAATATAAAAGTTAACTGTAGATAAACCAAGTAAAGATAAACCAAGTAATCTATTTTTACTTCTCATTTCTTTTAGTTTCGAAAAATTAATAAATTATATCCATTTTATTGTTCCTATTTGTTAATAAATAGTTCATATAATTTGTTTTTTGTTTAATATATTTATTTTGTTGTTTTTATAATCGTAATATACAAAAGACAATATAGAGTATAAAAACATGTAAAAAATTAAGATTACATAAAAATTTATAATAATTTCTGCTTGCTTTGTCAAAGTACATTTATTTATTTATTTATATATTTATGTATTTATTTATTTATTTATTTATATATTTATTAATGTCATATCCTGCACAACAAGATTTAATCTTATAATTACAGTACAGGAATTACCAAGCAAAAATAATAATGACAATTGTTAAAACATATTTAGGAATAGGTTGCAATTAGGTAAAATATTTTTAAAGCTTAAATTTAAATTACACAAGATTAAAAATAAAAATAATAATAATAATAATAATAAAAAAAATATTTAAAGTCAAACAGGAAAAGTAAGAAAATATCAAGAATAATTTAGAAAAACAAATTTTTTAAAATGAGTAACGTTGCTGTTAAGTTGTTGGTTTTGTGGAAGCATATTCCAGAGACGAATTGCATTTATATAGAATTGCCACTCAGATACTAGACAATGATGTCTTGGTAAAATAATCTTTTTGCCCCTATTGGACTGAGCAAAACGAAGTTTTTCATAGAGGTATAAAGGTTTTTGCATGTAAATGATTTTATATAAAAAGAGAAGTACTCTTATCTTCATAAGATTTATAAATGAAACACCAAAAATTTTCTTTGAGAAATCCGAAGTTCCATCACGTCGCCTTAATCCAAAAACATAAAGAACAATGCTATTATACGCCACGATAAGCTTAGATTGGCTTGCGGAGTCGCTATTGTCATAAAGTTCACAACCATACAATAACCCCGGAATCAGGTATGATTTGGCCAGCAGCAATCTAATTTTTAAAGGTGTAAAAGATTGGGCTGCCCAAAGTTGTCTTAGTTTCATGAATGTCTGACCCACTATTGTGTTAATATGGTCTGTCCATGTTAGACTTCTATTTAGTATTAGACCAAGATTTTTAGCTGTTGGGACAATGTTAATTTTCTCGTTGTTAATGGCGATATCATGTTCGAAAACTGGATTTAAAGTTTTTTTACGAATTACCAAGCATTTGGATTTTCGTGGATTAATACAGAGCCCATTAGCTGTTGCCGGTATAAACTATTAAGATCAGCGTTGATTTTATCAATATTCTCTTTTATAGATTGAACAGGACTGCTCAAGTAGAGTTGTACATCATCTGCGTACATGTGTATCTTACAATACGAAAGATATTCAGGTAAGTCATTAATATATATGGAAAATAGCAGCGGACCCAAAATCGAACCTTGGGGTACACCTCTCTCGAGATTCAAAGATTGGGATGACTTATTATTTATTATTTTAAATATGTATTTTTAAATATTTAGTTTTATAATTATATTTCACTTTGCAATTTTTAAATATTTATATACCCAGGTGAAAATGTTCATATATCATCATATATGGCTTCATATACGATCGTATATGTTTTCATATATGAGCATTTATGTTCATATGTCATGTATGGAAGCATATATGGGCCAATACATTTAAATATAAAGTTCATATATGGTAATATATAAATCCATATATGGCAATATATGGTAATATATTGCATATGTTGGTCCATATATTGGTTCATATACGCCATATATGTACATATATGAATTCTTAAGTGAACATAAAGGCAGAAACGTAATTAGATTAAATGACTTATACTATTTATTGTATTTCCGTTATAAACAAAATTTTTTAAAATTAAAAATTTGTATTTCCAAAATTTTGTTTGATACCAAAACAAAGCTTAAGTCACCTTAAGCCAATGTAGTTGGTTCTTAAGACTATTAATAATTTTCATTCTTTTTTATCCTTCGCCTCTGGCGGAGTAATACGTAACAAAAAAAGATTGAGATCAATAATACAAATTTAAAAATCTTTCTTATGAAGAAATATAAATGAAATTATTATTATTAATACTATTAATAATATTATTTTAAGATTATATTACAACAACTCTTCATTTAATGTAACAATTCATACTTTGTTGTTTATTTTTTATTATTTATTTATTTATTCTATTTTTAATACTGTTTTTTAATAATAACAGGAAAGTTTGAATTGTTATATAAAATGAAGATACTATAATCTTAAGATAATATTGGTACTCTTTCCCAAAATTTATGTGTGTTTTTTACCTTAAATTTATTGCATATAAATATCCTTTTTTCCCTTGAATTTGATTTTGATGTTGATTTAATGTTACTTTATTTAATTTTAATTAAAAAAAGCTATATTTTTGTTTAAATTCTTTTTTTATTTATATATTTTTTTTACTTTATATATTCTTTTGTTTTTAAGTTATTTACAAATATTTGGTTTTCTTATTTTAACATAAAATTAATTATAAACATACAAAAAATATTAATTATTAATTGTGGACAACATTAAAATGTATTTATTTGTTATCAATAGAAAATATCAAATTTAAATATAATTATAAGCTTAAATTTAATAATAATAAAAAGATATTCAAAAAAAATATATTTTATAAAATTAAATATTTTTTCTTTACCAAATATACTCTCTATACTCATGCTATAAGTAGCATGCTAGGCTAGAAATAGCCTAGCATACATATATATATATATATATATATATATATGTGCACAGCGCATGTTGCGGGGACGGTTTTTCGTTTCACAGGTTACTATGAAGACATTTTGATTCTTTGGAGACTGACCTCAAACTTTACATTAATCTTCTATATACACTGAAGACATTTTACTGGATACAGCGCATATTATAGGGACTTTTTTGGCTGTATATACAGATGTCTTCAAAGTATGGGCAATGAATATATATATATATATATATATATATATATATATATATGTGCACAGCACATATTGCGGGGACGGGTTTTCGTTCCACAAGTTACTATGAAGACATTTTGTTACTTTGGGGACTGTCCTTAAACTTTTCGTTATTCTAGTGTTTACTCTGAAGACATTTTACTGGACACAGCGCATTTTATAGGGACTTTTTTGGCTGTATATACAGATGTCTTCAAAGTATGGGCAATGCATATATATATATATATATATATATATATATATATTCATTGCCCATACTTTGAAGACATCTGTATATACAGCCAAAAAAGTCCCTATAATATGCGCTGTATCCAGTAAAATGTCTTCAGAGTAAACAGTAGAATAACGAAAAGTTTAAGGACAGTCTCCAAAGTAACAAAATGTCTTCATAGTAACTTGTGGAACGAAAACCCGTCCCCGCAACATGCGCCGTGCACATATATATATATATATATATATATATATATATATATATATATATGCACAGCTGATGTATATATATATATGCACAGCTGATGTTGCGGGGACGGTTTTTCGTTCCACAAGTTACTATGAAGACATTTTGTTACTTTGGGGACTGTCCTTAAACTTTTCGTTATTCTACTGTATACACTAAGGACATTTTACTGGATACAGAGCATTTTATAGGGACTTTTTTGGCTGTATATACAGATGTCTTCAAAGTATGGGCAATGAATATATATATATATCTTTATATATATAATTCTCCTGTACGTGTGTTAGTGACTGCACTCCTCCTTAACGGCTGGGCCGATTTCGATGAAATTTGTTGTGTCTGTTTTATTTGATCCCTGAATGGTTTAGATTCACAATTGACCTATATGGGTACAATGGGCGTGGCACCTCCCATACGAAGTAAAAATGTATTTTTGTATATCTGGAGTACTGTTACAGTGGGAGTCTTCAAACTTTGTGTGAGCTTTTTTTATAATAATACTCATAATCTCCCAAAAAAATGAGTGCCATCCAAGCAATGGGCGTGGCACCTCCCATACGAAGAAAACATTCATTATTGCATATCTGGGGTACTATTAAAGTGGGAGTCTTCAAACTTTGTGTGAGCTTCTTTGATAATAATATTCATAATCTTCCAAAAAATATGGGGGATCCAAGCAATGGGCGTGGCACCTCCCATACGAAGTACAAATTTATTATTGCATATCTGGGGTACTATTATTGTGAGAATATTCAAACTTTGTGCGAGCTACCTAGATAATAATGTAATCCTATTCCTAGGCAGAACAACGTTTGCCGGGTCAGCTAGTATATATATATATATATATATGCATTGCCCATACTTTGAAGACATCTGTATATACAGCCAAAAAAGTCCCTATAATATGCGCTGAATCCAGTAAAATGTCTTCAATGTAAACAATAGAATATATATATATATATATATATGCACATATATATATATATATATATATATATATGTGCACAGCACATGCTGCGGGGACGGTTTTTCGTTCCACAAGTTACTATGAAGACATTTTGTTACTTTGGGGACTGTCCTTAAACTTTTCGTTATTCTACTGTTTACACTGAAGACATTTTACTGGACACAGCGCATTTTATAGGGACTTTTTTGGCTGTATATACAGATGTCTTCAAAGAATGGGCAATGCATATATATATACATATATATATATATATATATATATGTGCACATATATATATATATATGCACATATATATATATATATATATATATATATATGTGCACAGCACATGTTGCGGGGACGGGTTTACGTTCCACAAGTTACTATGAAGACATTTTGTTACTTTGGGGACTGTCCTTAAACTTTTCGTTATTCTAGTGTGTACTCTGAAGACATTTTACGGGACACAGCGCATTTTATAGGGACTTTTTTGGCTGTATATACAGATGTCTTCAAAGTATGGGCAATGAATATATATATATATATATATATATATATATATATATATATATATATATATATGTGCATAGAGCATGTTGCGGGGACGGGTTTTCGTTCCACAAGTTACTATGAAGACATTTTGATACTTTGGGGACTGTCCTTAAACTTTTCGTTAATCTACTGTTTACACTGAAGACATTTTACTGGATTCAGCGCATATTACAGGGACTTTTTTGGCTGTATATACAGATGTCTTCAAAGTATGTGAAATGCATATATATATATATATATATATATCTTTATATATATAATTCTCCTGTACGTGTGTTAGTGACTGCACTCCTCCTTAACGGCTGGGCCGATTTCGATGAAATTTGTTGTGTCTGTTTTATTTGATCCCTGAATGGTTTAGATTCACAATTGACCTATATGGGTACAATGGGCGTGGCACCTCCCATACGAAGTAAAAATGTATTTTTGTATATCTGGAGTACTGTTACAGTGGGAGTCTTCAAACTTTGTGTGAGCTTTTTTTATAATAATACTCATAATCTCCCAAAAAAATGAGTGCCATCCAAGCAATGGGCGTGGCACCTCCCATACGAAGAAAACATTCATTATTGCATATCTGGGGTACTATTAAAGTGGGAGTCTTCAAACTTTGTGTGAGCTTCTTTGATAATAATATTCATAATCTTCCAAAAAATATGGGGGATCCAAGCAATGGGCGTGGCACCTCCCATACGAAGTACAAATTTATTATTGCATATCTGGGGTACTATTATTGTGAGAATATTCAAACTTTGTGCGAGCTACCTAGATAATAATGTAATCCTATTCCTAGGCAGAACAACGTTTGCCGGGTCAGCTAGTATATATATATATATATATGCATTGCCCATACTTTGAAGACATCTGTATATATCTATATATGTGCACAGCACATGTTGCGGGGACGTGTTTTCGTTCCACAAGTAACTATGAAGACATTTTGTTACTTTGGGGACTGTCTTTAAACTTTTCGTTATTCTAGTGCTTACTCTGAAGACATTTTACTGGACACAGCGCATTTTATAGGGACTTTTTTGGCTGTATATACAGATGTCTTCAAAGTATGGGCAATGCATATATATATACATATATATATATACATATATATATATATATATATATATATTCATTTCGCATACTTTGAAGACATCTGTATATACAGCCAAAAAAGTCCCTATAATATGCGCCGTATGCCGTATCCAGTAAAATGTCTTCAGTGTAAACAGTAGAATAATTAAAAGTTTGAGGACGGTCCCCAAAGTACCAAAATGTCTTCATAGTAACTTGTGGAACGAAAACCCGTCCCCGCAACATGCGCTGTGCACATATATATATATATATATATATATATATATATATATATAAGGACTGTCCTTAAACTTTTCGTTAATCTACTGTTTACACTGAAGACATTTTACTGGATTCAGCGCATATTACAGGGACTTTTTTGGCTGTATATACAGATGTCTTCAAAGTATGTGAAATGCATATATATATATATATATATATATATATATATATGCATTGCCCATACTTTGAAGACATCTGTATATATCTATATATGTGCACAGCACATGTTGCGGGGACGTGTTTTCGTTCCACAAGTAACTATGAAGACATTTTGTTACTTTGGGGACTGTCTTTAAACTTTTCGTTATTCTAGTGCTTACTCTGAAGACATTTTACTGGACACAGCGCATTTTATAGGGACTTTTTTGGCTGTATATACAGATGTCTTCAAAGTATGGGCAATGCATATATATATACATATATATATATACATATATATATATATATATATATATATTCATTTCGCATACTTTGAAGACATCTGTATATACAGCCAAAAAAGTCCCTATAATATGCGCCGTATCCAGTAAAATGTCTTCAGTGTAAACAGTAGAATAATTAAAAGTTTGAGGACGGTCCCCAAAGTACCAAAATGTCTTCATAGTAACTTGTGGAACGAAAACCCGTCCCCGCAACATGCTCTATGCACATATATATATATATATATATATATATATATATATATATATATATATATATATATTCATTGCCCATACTTTGAAGACATCTGTATATACAGCCAAAAAAGTCCCTATAAAATGCGCTGTGTCCCGTAAAATGTCTTCAGAGTACACACTAGAATAACGAAAAGTTTAAGGACAGTCCCCAAAGTAACAAAATGTCTTCATAGTAACTTGTGGAACGAAAACCCGTCCCCGCAACATGTGCTGTGCACATATATATATATATATATATATATATATATATGTGCATATATATATATATATGTGCACATATATATATATATATATACTTTGGGGACCGTCCTCAAACTTTTAATTATTCTACTGTTTACACTGAAGACATTTTACTGGATACGGCGCATATTATAGGGACTTTTTTGGCTGTATATACAGATGTCTTCAAAGTATGCGAAATGAATATATATATATATATATATATATACATATATATATATATATATGTGCATGCTAGAAATAGCATCATAGCATGCTATTTCTAGCATGCTATTTCTAGCATGCTACTTCTAGCATGCTACTTCTAGCATGCTACTTCTAGCATGCTATTTCTACAATGCTACTTATGGCATGCTACTTATAGCATGCTATTTCTAGGATGCTATTTCTAGCATGCTACTTCTAGCGTGCTGCTTCTAGCGTGCTACTTCTAGCATGCTATTTCTAGCATGCTATTTCTAGCATGCTACTTATAGCATGCTACTTATAGCATGCTATTTCTAGGATGCTATTTCTAGCATGCTACTTCTAGCGTGGTACTTCTAGCGTGCTACTTCTAGCGTGCTACTTCTAGCATGCTATTTCTAGCATGCTATTTCTAGCATGCTACTTCTAGCATTCTAATTCTATCGTGCTACTTCTAGCATGCTATTTCTAGCATGCTATTTCTAGCCTGCTATTTCTAGCATGCTACTTCTAGCATGCTACCTTTAGCATGCTATTTCTAGCATGCTACTTATAGCATGCTACTTCTAGCATGCTATTTCTACCATGCTACTTATAGCATGCTACTTATAGCATGCTACTTATAGCATGCTATTTCTAGCATGCTATTTCTAGCATGCTACTTCTAGCATGCTACTTCTAGCGTGCTACTTATAGCATGCTACTTCTAGCATGCTAGAAGTAGCATGCTAGAAATAGCATGCTAGAAATAGCATGCTATAAGTAGCATGCTAGAAGTAGCATGCTAGAAGTAGCACGCTAGAAGTAGCATGCTAGAAGTAGCATGCTAGAAGTAGCATCCTAGAAGTAGCATGCTACTCTAGCATGCTACTTCTAGCATGGTATTTCTAGCATGCTACTTCTAGCATGCTAAAGGTAGCATGCTAGAAGTAGCATGCTAGAAATAGCATGCTAGAAATAGCATGCTAGAAATAGCATGCTATAAGTAGCATGCTAGAAATAGCATGCTATAGGTAGCATGCTAGAAGTAGCATGCTAGAAGTAACATGCTAGAAGTAGCATGCTAGAAGTAGCACGCTAGAAGTAGCATGCTAGAAGTAGCATGCTAGAAGTAGCATGCTAGAAGTAGCACGCTAGAAGTAGCATGCTAGATGTAGCATGCTAGAAGTAGCATGCTAGAAGTAGCACGCTAGAAGTAGCATGCTAGAAGTAGCATGCTATAAGAAGCATGCTGGAAGTAGCACGCTAGAAGTAGCATTCTAGAAGTAGCATGCTATAAGTAGCACGCTAGAAGTAGCATGCTAGAAGTAGCACGCAAGAAGTAGCATGCTAGAAGTAGCATGCTATAAGTAGCACGCTAGAAGTAGCATGCTAGAAATAGCATGCTAGAAATAGCATGCTACTTATAGCAGTAGCATGGTAGAAATAGCATGCTAGAAATAGCATGCTAGAAGTAGCACGCTAGAAGTAGCATGCTAGAAGTAGCATGCTAGAAATAGCATGCTAGAAGTAGCACGCTAGAAGTAGCATGCTAGAAGCAGCATGCTATAAGTAGCACGCTAGAAGTAGCATGCTAGAAGTAGCATGCTAGAAGTAGCATGCTAGAAATAGCATGCTAGAAAT
This sequence comes from Eustalomyia histrio, assembly GCA_949748255.1. Classification (NCBI taxonomy): domain Eukaryota; kingdom Metazoa; phylum Arthropoda; class Insecta; order Diptera; family Anthomyiidae; genus Eustalomyia; species Eustalomyia histrio. The sequence goes on along the minus strand of OX456524.1, from coordinate 131,997,571 downwards.
AGCATGCTACTTATAGCATGCTACTTTTAGCATGCTACTTATAGCATGCTACTTATAGCATGCTACTTATAGCGTGCTACTTATGCATGCTACTTATAGAATGCTACTTAGAGCATGCTACTTATAGCATGATACTTATATTATGGAGGATCGATTATAGCAATTTTAATGCATTTTAATGCAAAATCCATACTAAGTCTCAGAATTTCGCAGAGATTTATATACTGCTAAATAGCCCCTTAAATTCCCTTTAATTTGAGTATAATATTGAGTGAAAAAAAATGTTTCGATTTTTTGCAAAAAAGGATGATATGTATACACTGCATTTTTTGCCAAAAAATGAAATATTTTTTTTCGCCAAATAATATGCTCAATTTAAAGGGAATACTAAGAGCATCCAATAAAACTACTTTTCACTTCCAAATTCCTTTTGGTTACTGAGAAAATGGTGATTATGAAGGATCGATTATGGCAACTTTAGCGCAAAATTTATACTAAATCTCAGAATTTTGCAGAGATTTATATACTGCTAAATAGCCCCTTAAATTCCCTTTAATTTGAGTATAATATTGAGTGAAAAAAATTTTTTCGATTTTTGCAAAAAAGGATGATGTATACACTGCATTTTTTGCCAAAAAAAATTTAATATTTTTTTACGCCAAAATAATATGCTCAATTTAAAGGGAATACTGAGAGCATCCAATAAAAGTACTTTTCACTTCCAAATTCCTTTTGGTTACTGATAAAATGGTGATTATGGAGGATCGATTATGGCAATTTTAGCGCAAAATCCATACTAAATCTCAGAATTTCGCAGATTTATATACTGCTTAATAGCCCTTTAAATTCCCTTTAATTTGAGTATAATATTGAGTGAAAAAAAAATTTTGATTTTTTTGCAAAATGGATGATTTTTACACTGCATTTTTTGCCAAAAAATTAAATATTTTTTTTCGCCAAATAATATGCTCAAATTAAAGGGAATACTAAGAGCATCCAATAAAACTACTTTTCACTTCCAAATTCCTTTTGGTTACTGAGAAAATGGTGATTATGGAGGATCGATTATGGCAATTTTAGCGCAAAATCCATACTTAATCTCAGAATTTCGCAGAGATTTATATACTGCTTAATAGCCCTTTAAATTCCCTTTAATTTGAGTATAATATTGAGTGAAAAAAAAATTTTGATTTTTTTGCAAAAAAGGATCATGTTTACACTGCATTTTTTGCCAAAAAATTAAATATTTTTTTTCGCCAAATAATATGCTCAAATTAAAGGGAATACTAAGAGCATCGAATAAATCTACTTTTCACTACCAAATTCCTTTTGGTTACTGAGAAAATGGTGATTATGGAGGATCGATTATGGCAATTTTAGCGCAAAATCCATACTAAATCTCAGAATTTCGCAGAGATTTATATACTGCTAAATAGCCCCTTAAATTCCCTTTAATTTGAGTATACGCAAAAAAGGATGATGTATACACTGCATTTTTTGCCAAAAAATTAAATATTTTTTTTCGCCAAATAATATGCTCAAATTAAAGGGAATACTAAGAGCATCCAATAAAACTACTTTTCACTTCGAAATTCCTTTTGGTTACTGAGAAAATGGTGATTATGGAGGATCGATTATGGCAATTTTAGCGCAAAATCCATACTAAGTCTCATAATTGCGCAGAGATTTATATACTGCTAAATAGCCCCTTAAATTCCCCTTAATTTGAGTATAATATTGAGTGAAAAAAAATTTTTCGATTTTTTGCAAAAAAGGATGATGTATACTAGACCGTACCTCAAAAAAAAAAGTTCACCTTACACCCTCTAATATAAAGTATTTTAACAAGAAAATTTCGAAAATATTTTTTTTTTTTTTTTTTTGGCCGAACGTAGGGATCGCCATTTTATATTTTTCGTTATATCTTCGCCATTTACCGTCCGATCTTAAAGTGTTGTATATCAATGTTTTTTGTCTCGCGGAGGCCGATGTTTTTCTCGAAGGAGCCATTGACCTCAAGTAACCCGTTCTAGTATTAACCCACCAGATCTCAGTTGCTACCACCTTAATGCACTACCCTAATATTTTAAAATGAAAGCTCGCAAAAAGCAATAAACTTTTGCTAGTAAAGAATTCCAATAATTCCAGAGGAACTATCTAATGTATAGGAACGGTCTAATGTATACACTGCATTTTTTGCCAAAAAATAAAATATTTTTTTTTCGCCAAACAATATGCTCAAATTAAAGGGAATACTAAGAGCATTCAATAAAACTACTTTTCACTTCCAAATTCCTTTTGTTTACTGAGAAAATGGTGATTATGGATGATCGATTATGGCAATTTTAATGCAGTTTAATGCAAAATCCATACTAAATCTCAGAATTTCGCAGAGATTTATATACTGTTAAATAGCCCTTTAAATTCCCTTTAATTTGAGTTAAATATAGAGCTATGAAATTTTTTTCAAAAATGGAAAATTTTCATGAATAATTGTAAATTGTTGTGTAATTAAATTTAAGAAACTCATCCAAGGAAATTTCAGAGAAATTTTTTATATGAATTTTAATGCAGTATTTTAAATATCTCATAAAGCTTTCTTCATTGTATATTGTAATCATTATGTGAAGAGTAAATAAACAATTTCATTATGAGAATTTTTATTTCACATAAAAACCAATACATATTTGTACATTTTTTTTTTGTTTTGTTTTTTAAATCTAACATATACCACAGGAAGTAAAAATGTCACTTCCATTTATTTTAGTTATTTTCTAAGTTTTTTTATTGCTTAGAGATCATATAAAAACTCTAATATTTAATAATTTACTTTACTTCCTTTACGAAGAAATCAAAAGACCATATGTAACTGACTACAGGTTAATTGTAGTTAGAAATGATACATATCATTAGATATTAGAATATAAACAGCCACAACAAAATTTATAACCTTAGATGGTAGATATTAAAAAGCAAACATATTGTCTCAGCAATTAAACAAAGTAATAAATTTATGAATGAATAGAATAGATTTAAAAAAAAATCACATTTTTTTTGTTTCTTTATAAAGAAAAACAAAAGAAATATTTATGTTTCTTTGTAGAAGACAGTAGCATATGCAAGTCATATAACATTAAACTCTTAAATAAAAAAAGCTATATTTTTGCCTTAGAATACTAATTTTCAGTGCATATTATTGAGTCCATCTTTAGTTTAAGGCAACACACCTTTTAACTGATTGTTCCATACTGTCTGTCTTGTTTTATTTCTAGACACATGCTATAATGTTTGTCTAGTGTCTTTTGATAGGTATGGTTTTTGTGTATAATGTTTTAGTATTTTGTTTTCCTTACAACATTTAAATCAAACCGGATGTTGTGACAACATTTGTTTAGTACATGATTTCTTTTAAGCATAATTTTTTCTTTTCAAATTCAATTTAGCTACTTTATTGTCATACAAATATTATTTTATACGGTATTAAAAAGCATTTGTAATAATCTCTTTCTCTCTAACTTTTATTGTTTTAATGCATTTAACATAATATTTGTTATGATTTTTTATTAGATTTTAAATGACCAAAACCAAAAAGAAATAATTTAGAATTTATGTTTATTGCAATTCATTTAAAAATTCATAAAATGTTTTGTCTTATTGCAGGTTTTGTTTGTATGACGCCACTTTATTGTCTGCTGACGGTGGTAAGGTGTTGTGTTGATATTGTTAAGGTTGTGATATGATATGTTTTTTTTTTTAGAATTGATTTCTTAACCATGCAACAATTTACGGGAAGTAGTGCAGCCAAAAAGTAGTTATGTATGCAAACCAAGTGCTATGATTTTATTAATGTCTGCGTTTATTTTCTACATGTCTGTGTTATTTATCAGATTTAAAGCAGAAGTTTCTAAATTAAAAAAAAAAAAAACAAATTTTAAATATTTTTTTTATATTTATTTTCATTCACATAAAATTGAATCATATAAAGGAAGGAATGAATTTAGTTTTAAATTTTTTAGAGATTTTTAAATTAAAACCCTTTTCTAGATAGAATATTATTATTTAGAACAAAAAACCCTTTTAGTAATTTTGTTACAAATAGTAAGATATCTGGTTTTTTGGTATCAAAAAAAAAGACTTCAGGCACACACTTTTAGCATTAAACACAACACAAAGTAGTTCTTAATATTTTCCCTAATTTTGTACAAAAGCGAGGAAGTTATTGAAAGGATCTGTAAAATTTATTTCTTAAGACCAGCGAAGTTGTTGGAGGGCCCCATGGAAATTATTTTCTAATATAAAACAAAATACTTTAAGCACAAACTTTTTCCTTCAAATTTATTCTAAAATATTTATAAATATATCTCTTTATTTCGTTTAAATTTAACACCAAAAAGCAGGAGGGTTGACAGAGGTCCCCATAACAAGTATTTTCTGTTATAAACAAAAGATTTAAGATACAAACTTTTTTATTCCAAATTCATTCCCTGCATGTACCTATTAATATTTCTCTTAATATTAACCGAATGCTTGGCAGGGTCATCGTAAAATGATTTTCTGTTATGAAACAAAAAACTTAAGACACAAACTTGTTAAGATCAACAGCATGTGATCTAATTTCTATACAAAAATTAATATGAAAAAGCAGGGTAATTTTTAGGTATAAAATTATTTTCCGTCATAAAACAAAAGACTTAAGGCACAAACTTTTTCATTCCTAGCCTTTGCCTATTAAAAATTCTTCAAATTTTGTTTAAATTTAACACCAAACAGCCGGATAATTGTTAGAAGAGCCCAGTAAAAATAATTTTGAATCATTTCCTTAAGACTTTTAACTTTTATAGCCTGCATATTCTGCTGTAACTTGTTTTTTTTTAAATTACTTTTATGTCAATATTTTTACACAAATGGTATGTCCGTATTATGTTCTGATTTTATCTTAAAACTCTTATGTTAAAATACCAATATTTGTAAAAGAAAATACGTTTAAAATTAAAACATTTTAAACAAATGTTAAAATAAAAAAACTAAAACAGGTGTAAAGTTTAGAACAATCAATGCAATCGAACATGTTTTTTAACCGAAATAAATATGTATACATTAACATTTTACTTTAGTTTCAATTGATCGGTAACTGCTGTGTTAAAAAATTTAAACGAACCTAAAAAATTTGCGTACAAGCAGTTGCAAATAGTTTTAGTTTGAAAAAAACAAAAATGAAAAAAAGATATTTAAAAAAAAAAAACATTAACAAAAAATTTTTGAAATTATTTTATAAGCAGCCACAAGTTGAGGTAGTAATAAAATTATTTAAATTTTGGTATTGAGCTTTAAAATTCGATTTTATGAAAACTATGAGAATATATCGTTAGCTGAAAGGAAAAAGTTTGTAACTAATAAAGTTTTAAATCAGAATTTTCTGATAATATATATGGCTACACAATATGTTGGACTTCTCCGATAAAAATCCAATTTTAAGATCAGATTTTGTGTGTGAAATATTTTTAATTTAACCCCTTTTCTTTTGGCTGCCTTTTACTGGTTGTAAAGTGCCTTCTGTGAGCAAAACCCTCAGTTCTATTAAAGAATTTTTAAAAATTTTAAACGAAAATAAAAATTGTTGTTCTGCTCTTTTGGATTTTAGCCAGTAAAAACACACCTTACCAAATAATGAGTCTAGTCATCTAAGCTCCAAGGTTTTCACGTATTACCCTTTATATTATAATTCTAACTTTTTCTATACATGGGGTGTCCCAAAAGGCAAGGTATTCTGCTTACGTGCAAGCATACGAAAAAATAAGGAATAATGGGTTACGCGTATGCATATTAATAACTGGTTACTTATAACCACTTATTATTTATTTTGCTGTAAGAAATTGAGTAACGCGATTTTTTTTAACTCCTGGTAACCAATTCTAAATTTACTTTGAGTAAGCGACAAGGTAATGTGATGCAGTGCTGTGAATCCCAATTTCTAAGCCGATTTTCTTCCAAAAGGAAGTATATAAATTAACCCTTTGACTGCCAATGATTGATAAATGTCCCATTTTTAGTTTTTGTCATATTTGGCCCATTTTTAACCGATTTTCTTAAATGTGGCTTGTATCGACAGATGATAATTGTTGTTTTCACACAATACTAATTATTTGGATCAACATGGTCTCAGAGCGAATACGATCACCATAAATTCATAAAAAAAAATATTTTTTTTTTGCATAATTTTTGGACCACATTTTCTCGAATCCTATTGGACAACACAGGTGATCAATATTTTGGTAGAACATGACCCATTTCTTTAGTTTTTAAAAACATCGAGATATTTGGAATTGGTTCACTTTATTTATTACAGGATACTGATACAATTTGGGACATACATATGTATCCTATGGGTCGTCAAAGATCAAAAAGTAGAAGTTTTTGCTCAGTTTTAAACATTTCTTATTCGCATAGAAATTCAAGTAATTTTTATTTGATTTGATTTTTAAAGATTTCTTTTCCTGATTTCAAAAACTTCCAATCTATTTACAATTTTCAAAAATTTGATAAAAAGGATATTTCGGAACTACAGTTTAAATTCGATTTTTTTCCCAAGAGGTTTTAAATTTTTTGTCATATTTAAGATCTGAATACCAAAATATAAGATGTGTCATAACACAAATAATTTAAAATAAATTAATTTGACACTACTCTAAACTAATTTGCAGGAATTTTCCTGTTCACTTACATGATAATTTGTTTTATTAAACCCTTTTAATTCATAAATTAATAAAATACACACTAATAATAAAAAAAGTTATTTAAGTTATTAACAATGGCTCATTATTATTTATATTAAAATAATAGAAATAATAGGTAATGCATTATTTTTATTTTGAAAATAATGCTGAATGTTAGCAGTACTCATTACAAAGTAACGTATAAAGTATATGTCATTACCATGTTTTTGCTGGGATAATTTCCAATAGCTCGTTTAAATAAAATACATATTTTATTTATGGTGGAAGATATGGGGATCTTTGTAGTTGTATCAGAATATTAATTTCTTAAGGAGTACATGCCGTTTTTAACAAATTTTTCAACAAAAAAAATATATATTTATTTTCTAACTATAGAGAGTCGAATTTTTGTTCTTTTAAATATGGTAAACAATAAAAATGAAAAACTCTAAATTGAATAAATTAACGTGGCTATTTTTGCATTTGACATCCCTTTCTTTGTTCTTAAGACATTTACATACAATTTTTACACACACAATTTGTAAACTATTTATTAAAAATTGCATGTTTTTTGTAGACATTTTAAAACCAATAAAAAAAAATAATTTGAACTGATTTGTCTGTTAGCTTGCGGAATATAAAAGTGGGCGTGTAATATAAAAATCAATAAATTAAAAAAAACAAATTAATGGAATCCCTGTCACGTAAATAATAGATGTTTGTTTTAACCACATATTTTTAAAGCTTTTTAATATAACACTCAAACAACTATAATCAGTGGCGTGCCTCCTGCCCCCTGCCCCCCCCCCCCCACGAAATTATTTCCAAAATAGAATCTTTTTTACTATCCCAGCAAAACTTTGGTATAATGGGTGCGATATTCTCATGCGTTACCTTGTAATGATAGCTCGTTACCTTTTTTATTATTTGCATGCATAAAGTAATAGGTTACTCGTTATTGATTACGTAATATATGATTTATAAATGTAAAGTAATAATTGAAATATTTTTGAAAATCTAGTTTTAGATACATTACTTTGTGTTTTTTTGTAAGCTAAACGGTGATTTATGTTTGTTTTGATAACACTAGTGAAAAAACGAAGCGCAACAATTCATTTAGGTTTAAAGCAATCAAATACTATATGCATCGATAGCTCAGTGAGTAGAGTTCTTGGCTGGCAACCAGATTTCCCTGGTTCGATTCCCATCTTGTCCACATTATTTTTAATTTTTTTTAATAAAAATTCCTCTTTTTAAAAATCTATTTTTAGACACATTACTTTTTCCATTCTCGCAACCATATAAGTAACCTCTTACATAATCACCTCTAAAGTAATGGGTATACACATTACTTTGAGGCTCATCGCCTGTAAAATTCATCAATGAAGTAAGGTGTAAAGTAATCCATCGGCCCCTATGGCTATGCATTACTTTACCCATTATATGGTAATGTGTGGTTTTTCTGGGATGTTTTGTATAGATATATCATAATTTTCCAATTGATTTTGTTTGCAATACACATTGATTTTTTTGCAAGCCCAATTGGATTTTACTAGATATTGCTGAAATTTGTTCAGAAATAAGAAAAATTTGCTTTGAAATCAGGGAAATTTGCTCAATTTCCTTTCAGTTACCAAACCTTGTACTTTTTTTTTGGCCGCTCCTTTCAATAAAATCTCTATACTTACCCTTTCTCTATTATTAATTATTTCCGCATTCGTTATATAATTTGGGAAAAAACAACTAAAAATACACTTAAGTTTTTAAAAACCGATCAATTGCCTTATTTATTTAATTTCATCTTTTATCATTTTTCTCACGTTTTCTAAAAAAGGAGTAATTAAAGGTTGATTTACACATCGACTTATATTATATGCTATTAATCACTATTGGGTTTAAAAATCAGCAAAACAACAAAATAATAAAAACTTTAAAAAAAATATATGTAGTTTATTGTTTTTAAATGTTGAGTTTGCAGTGGGTGTGAGCTGGCTAAATAAAATCTAAACTAAATTCAGGTATCCAAATCTCTATGAAATTTTAAAAATTGTTCAAATATTTTGTCAAAGAAATTTTAAAATCTTTTGTCAATTTGTATTTAGTTTAGTTCATTTAGCTACCTCGCACAGGTCCTTAGTAGAATTATTTAATTTGAATATTTTCTTTTAAAACAAAAAAATCATGTTTCCAATTGAATTACTGAGATCATGAGTTTTTTTTTTAAATAAAAAAAAATAAATAATTAACAACTTAACTTATATAGATTTTCAAAGTAGTTAAAAAGTAAGAATATAAAAAATGCTGCCAAGTCTTAGCAATTATTGGCTTTACTTTTTTAAATGTAAACAAAAATATTTGTCTTAAAAATATTTGAAAATTTCCTATTTGTAATTTGATGAAATATTAAAAAATAAATAAAAGCTAACAAATAAATTATGTGTTTGTTAGAAAATGTAGAGCAGGGCATACAATATGTATTTTGTGTTCAGTTGAAGTCCATATATGCAAACAAGTAGTTATAGATATAGAGATATAAAAATAAAGATTTTTTTTTTTGTAATGAAAAAAAAAAGAGAAAATAGAAGAAAATTTACAAAATAAAACTAAAATAAGAAAAAACAATTTAAAGTCAAAATATTATAAATAAAATTCAAAAATACGCAATCGATACTTAAAAAAACAATTCAAATTGAAAAATACCAAACACAATTAAAAAATTTATTGAAATTCAAAAAATATTTATTATATTTAATTTTTTGTTTTTGAATTTTAATTGATAAATTACATTTGAGAACATTCCAAAAGGTTTTGAAACAATCTAATCGTTTTTGGAAGTGATCTTTGAATTTGAGTAAAAATTTGCACGTGCTGTTTTTTATTATTAAAAATTCGATGTAGTTCATGGTGGCGTTGTGCAAAATAGCCCCAAGAATATGCACAGCATTATACTCTTTTATATTGCTTGGAATCAATAACATCCTTATAAATATTAAAGTTTTTGGGCCAACCTAAATTGAAATATTTTAATGAATTAGAATAAAAATCATTTTATATAAATCAAATATTTGTGTGATGCGCAACCACTGCCTTTAAAAATGGCTCAACAATTAAGTAAATTTCTGCTCTCCGTCAATAAGTGTGTCCTCCCAGCCAATTCTAATTAAATTTGCTGGTAAGAATGGAAAAGCCATCAATTTCCGATATGCAGTTTTGCAGCATCCGACGAAATTATAAAATTTTAGAACGAATGGTCTTCTATGACATTGCGTCTTAGAGAGCTTGGCAGTTTTGAAACCTGTTAAAAATTATATTTGTTCTTAATGTATGAAAACAGAATTTTCGCCTGCGGAGCCTATTAACATACGAACAACAAAATGAAAATTTTTTAACAAAAATTGTGCGATGGTAAAAATTTTCCCCTGACAAATAGATTTTCCGGTCACGATAGTGTGGTAAAAAATTTATATCAAATTGCAGCAAGTGGATTCTTTCACGTTTCGTCAAAAGAATTTTATACCTTAATAGATTTTGATCAAAATGATCTAAAAGCGAAGAGAAGCTTTACAACACAAACAAAAACCAAAATTTATACATTAGATCTCAGTCAATGTATTAAATAAGTTAAAAAAAATATTGTTGAATAGCCGTAAATTTAGTTTTAAATGCTTCAAAAAGGTCAAAAAATGTAGGTTTAAATTAAGAAATTTCCAGTTTTAAAAAAAAATCTTACAAAATTTTATTTGGCCCCCCCCCCCCCAAAAAAAAAAACAAAATCCAGGGCACGTCACTGACTAAAATCAAATACAAATGCTTAGAAAACATGACAAATACCAAGACAAATTTCAAAATAAATACTTAGGAAATTGTTATAAAAAAAAATTAGCTAAAATAATTTAAATAATTTAAAAACAGCAGATGAATGATGAGTACAGTGGAGCAAAAAAAAAAAAATAATAATCAAGAAAAGATTTCATACATAGATTTAGTAATTTGTCCATGAAACGAATGATATGTGTTCTACCAGTTCAAATATTGTAGGTTCGAATGTTGTTAAACACACAGGTTCTTATTTATTGGTCCACTAAAAATGTTGCCTTTACTTTAATATTATTTTGATATATTCAATTTGCTGTCATATATATATAATAAACAATGTTTAACTTATTTATAGGAAAAAAAAGCGCCTATATCTCATATATCTTTTTTTTAATATTATTTTTACTTCCAGAAATAATATTCCTGCAAGAACATAGAGAAATTTAGACTAGACTAAATTTATGTATAAATATTAAAATCTCTTTATATTTAGTTAAATCATTAAATTTAAATTAAGAATGTTCTTTATATCCTTAAACTTGCTACAAAAGTTATTAAAAAAAACACTTAATATTTTTTTTAATTTTTTGTTGTGTATTGCATTATTTCTGAATAACTTCTTGATGCTGAAAAAGAATCTGGTTTCCTTTATGTATTTTTTTTTTATAAAAGACGAGTTCAATATTTTCTCAACTCTTATTTATAAATTTTTATATTTAAGATATAGATTGTCTTGATATTTATCAACGATTAAATTCTCAATGTTAAATCTGAATATTTCCAGGATTAACTTTGCATATCTAAATATAAAGCTAGAGTATGTTTTATTTTTGTAGGCAATATTTATATAAAGGTGATTTTTTTAATGGTTTGGGTTTTAAAAATTTAAAAAAATACAGAAAATTTTAAAAAGTCTATGAAATATTTATTTGGGCAATAAATGAATTATTTTTAATGATTATTACGCCGTAGATGCATTTCGGCTGGCATCTCACCAATGGCAGCTGTAATGTTGCCTTGGCTGGCTTGTCCCTTTACACCAGAGACTTCACAAAGCAAATGCATGCTAATAATTTACTATTCAAAATTAAGTGGTTCTAAAGTAATGAGTGTAGATATAAAGACATTTAAAAATTTCCACATAAATTGTTAGATTTAGGAACAATTTCACAGCAGAGTCTTAAGGGTGAACAATATTTTATATACAAAATTTTCTTTGCTTTTTATTTATAATAAAAAATACTACAGTAAAATCAAATTAACCTGTTTTGGAGAATATAATTTATATCATTATTTCCACCCACTGTTATTTTAAACAATATGGCGTTATTTAACACAATTATTTATATATCTCACTTTTTACACCTTCTTTGTATTTTTGGTTTAAAACCAATACTATCAAATAAATTTTTAAAAATTAAAAAAAAAATACAAAAATGTTAAATACAATTTCTATGCACATATAAAATTGACATTTGTAAAGCGATATTTTGTTGTCTGTTATGTTATTGTATTTTATATATTATTATGGTTGTTGTATTGGTGTTGATGTATGTTGTTGTCAACAACAACGACATTATAATGATGATTGTTTGATCGACTAAAATTAATAAAATGACTGTGGTCATATTGGGAGGTCAATAAAACAAAAACCTAACAACAATAGGAAAATGACGCCAAAGTTACAATGTAACTCTGTTTTGTGAAAAATTGAAAATTTGTAAATCAATTTTATTCTAGAAATTTTGTATTATAAATAGATTTTGATTATTAAATTGACATAAAGAAATGATGGAATGGTTTTGCCTTCTAAAATACTGTCAAATATTATGTGGGAAAGTTAAAGATTTGTTAAGAAAAATCAACAGTTTGTAAATAAATCAAAAGACTTAAGAGACATACTTGTTGGGATATTAATGCAATATAAGTCTTGTTCATTTTTCATATATCAATTGATTCGAAAGAAATTTTGTGTAGAAACAGAAATATAGACTTGTTAACTTTATGTAAAATGCTGGAAAAAATTTCGGGTTTTTTTTTTTAAATTTATAGATGTTGAGCAAAGCCTTTAAACGCAAATTGAGGAAAAAAAAAAAGAATTTAAATTCACAATAAACCCTTAAAAGCTATTTCAGAGTAGGTAAATTATTTACTTATAATTTTCAATTAGAAAATAGTGCTAAGAGCAAGAAAATATTTTATTAAAATCTGTTAAACTTTATACAAAATTTAAAAATATTTTGTTATACAATAGAGATTTACTAAAATGCTCTTAATGGTTTTTTTAATTAAAATAGTATTCCTTTTTACAATCAAAGGACTTAAGAAATAAACTTGGCATAGAATTAACTACAATTATTGCAAAAATTCTCACTATAAAATCGACAGAAACAAAAAAAAAAAAAAAAAAAAAAAACATTAGTCAATTCCCCTGTATCTATAATGCTTTAATTTTCGTAATAATTTATTGATCTCTCAAATTTTAAACTCATTTATTTGTAATAAAACATAAATAAAACCTATAAACAAACAAAAAAAATTAGTAGTGTATAACATTACATTAAATAGTGTAACAAATGAGTGTATAAAAGGCGCCAAGATCTAAACAATGTACCACTACAAAAACTCGACAGCAACAACAATAAAACCACAATATAGAACTATAACACAAGATAATTAAACTATCCAACATCACCAATAAGCAACATAACAAAAAAAAAGGTCTTAACAAAAACACACATCAAGCTCATGTTACATTAGTGTCATTTGGCGCCATAGCATTTTTTGTCTTAACCGAAAAACTTTAAAAAGCCATTTATTTATATATAAAAAAAGTCAGGCCTACAAACAAAAGACCTTCAATCACCTTACAATATCATATCAACAAAAACTAAAAAAAAAACATTAACAGCAACACTATATACAAAAAATAAAAAAAGTGTTACATTAACGCAGCTATATATATTACAACAACAACAACAACAATATACAATGGAACAGAAAATTTTTTGGGTTACAAAAATATGGAATTTTAATAATTAAATAGCAGAATGAATTAAATCAGCTGTACAGTTACATTATAAACAAGTAATTCTATGTTAAATATTTAAATATTTTATAACTTACTTTCAATACCCTCTATGAAGCAATTTCTTGAACATCACTTTTTTATGGAAAACTTTTCACTAATGACAGCTAAATCTCTTAAAATAATTGCAGAGAAAAATGTAATCAATGTTAGTACTTTTTTCTAAATATATTTATTTCCATATCAATCATTAAATTTAGTTATGAATGCAAACCAGCTATCAGTCACTTAAAAAAAAAAAAAGAAACCCCAGCAAAATCCCGTTTTATTTAAAAAAACTAGGTAAATTTTGCTTAGTATTAATGTAGTATAACGAGACTTTATATTCAGTATTCTCTATTATTCAATTTCATAAAAACCAATATATGATGGAATACTTTGCACTGCTGACAACTAAATCTCTCATTATAATTGCATAAAAAAATCTATTTTTATAACTTTTTAAATATTTGTTATTAACCTATCAACCACAAGATTTTGAAGGCAATACCCTCTATCAACCCAAATGAAAGTTATCGATTTGTATTAAAAATGTATTATTACAACACATATTAAATGAATGTTTCCTATAACTCTATAAATAATTTTACTTCTTATATCAAAATCATGTAAATCCTTGCTTATTAGTGTGTTCTGTAAAATACGTTTGAGATTCTTAAAGAAAAAAAATATATTAAACCAAAGAATTCTGTGGTGTATATTACTAAAAATATAACAAAAAATTATTATTATTGGAGAATAATTTAAAAATGAAATTTAAATAAAATAGATTTTAAACTTAAAAATTAATCATTATACATTCCTATAGACCACACTCTAATTAATTTCTGTTAAATTTTACCCAACTTATAGTAGGAAACATTTCTCCTACTATAAGTTAGGTAAATTTACTCTGTGTGCGTAAATAAAAAAAGTACACACATTATGCGTAAATTGATAAACACAAAATATATAAAATTACATTAAAAGTGCGTAAAATTTAAATCAAATTTTAAAATTGGAGAGTGAATTTACCAAATTTGTGTGATTTCCCTGTAAATGTACACATAAAATTCGGAAAAATCCTACAAAAATGCGCATATTTTCTACTACGATGTGGAAAATTAAACAGCCTAAAAAATGTTTGTTTTGTAAAAAAAACAATAAATTTATTGTTTAGTAACTCACAAAAAGAATAAAACTAATAAATTTTTTGTTTAGTAATTCCAAATAATTGATAAATTTAAAAAACTAATAAAGTTTTCTTTTTTGATTTTGAAAATTTTTTAGACTTTTTTTCAATTTCAATATGTCATATTTTTAGTATATTTACAAACTTTGTGCGTAAAATTTTCATTAAACAAAATAATACTAATTTTAGGCGTAATGTGTTTAATTGTAAAATACTTCGTGTGTGTAAAAAAGTGCGAAAAAAAATTTTAACCATTTGGTGTTTATGTTTACCGAATTTTCGTAATATTACTTAAAGCTTTACCCATTTTATAGTAGTAAATTTACAAGCATTTTTTAGAGTGTATATGAACATAAAAGAAGAATCAGGAAAAGCAGTTAACATTAATGATACCGTAATCAATTAACCATTCAAGGCAATGTATTAAAATTAATTTATTTTTTTAAAGCTACATTTATGTCAAACTTATAAGCAAACATTAGACCTGGTCAAGCCAAAAGTGATACAGAACAGTTGGGCAATAAAGATCATTCTCTCTTTCTCTCTTTACTAAATGTTGATGTAAAATTTAAATACTGAATTAAAGAATACATAGGATACTGAATCATAATCCTAACTTCCAATTCAGCCTAGTAAAAGGAAATAATGTACAGGATTGTAAGATTTTTACACCACCAGAATATCATTAATTTTATTATAATTCAGTTCAGATCAAGTCTAAGTAATATATAATATAATATATAAAGCAATTTCCAATTCAAATAATCTTATTTCGTTTTAACTGTTTCTATATTATATGCAGTGGTAATATATTGAAAAAAAAAGTTAAATAAAATAATGAAACTTTAATAAAATTTTAAATTATATTACATTTTTTATAAAGTTATATAAAATATTCAATTGCAATACCCTCTATCAACCATAGCACCGCGATTAATGTAAAATATTATATTTGTATACGTAGTAATTTTAAGGATTATGTAGAAGATAGAATAATTTATATTGGCTTTCCTGATGTCGTTTTAGTTCATAGAGGTTATAAAATATAAGCTCTTGCTATTAGAAATTTTTTGCCCCATAGTGTTATGCTTAATCTAAAAACGATTATTAATTGATGTTACAACTACCACATAGATAACAAATTTTAAAATATTTATAAAAAGCTTACACCTGATAAAAGTAAAAATTTTACATTAACAAAATTTTAGTCAAATTAAAAAAAATATGGAGGAAAATATTTTTTTATTTATTTACACTGTTGTAACTGATATCACTATTTATAAATAAATCCTTTTAAAAATTGCATAAATATATTTTTTTTTGTTAGTATTTTATATTTAAAACAATTCGCTAGGTAGCTAAAAACATTTATTACCTGTGTGTTTTGTCTAATTATGCAAAAAAAAAAATCTTCTTAATATTTATTGTTGATGTTGTTGTTGGTTTCTGCTAATGGGCTATTAAATTATTTATTTAACTGCATATTGTCTTGTATTTGGATTTTTGTTGTTGTTTAAATTACCATAAATTAAATATATGAGCAATGTTATTTTCTATAAAAATTGTCAAGAAAACTTATTAGAAATTATTTAAGTTTTATGTATAAATTTTGTATATTAATAGATTTTTTGCATATTAGAAATAAATATCCATATGCAGATGGGTAAACTTAAATAATGAAATAATAGAAAAATCTGTCAAATTTTTGAATATTTAATACAATGCATATTCTTTTGTTCCACAGTCATTAATAAAGGTGTCACCCTAAAAATTAATTGAATTATCATTATTAAAGACTTTGTGGCTACGAAAGTAGATTCTAGACTGAACTAGCTCAGTACATGTTAAAAACCTCGTAGATACCCTATTAGAACCCCCTTAGTATCTTTAAAATTATTATTTTTTTTTTTTTTTGGAATTGTCCTTAACGCTCCTTACACTTAAAATAGTTTGTAAATTCATAACAGAAATAACCATTTAAAAGAAATTATATTTAATTTAAAAACCGGTCTACTAACTTTTCATTAAAATCAAATGATTTTTGTTATTTATTTTATTTAATTATTTAATTTAAAAAAAAATATGATTAATCAGTTAAAAATAAATGTAAACAATTTTTTTTCAATATTTTGTATTTTTATTTCTTTTGTAATTCTTATTTAGAAATTTGTTATTTAGATAGCCGAGCCATTAGGCTCGGTTATGTAAATGAAGAATTTATAAAAAAAAATTTATAGCACACAGTCTATAGACACATTTTGTGTAACTGATCATATGTGTGTAGTGTGTCTATGAAGTTCTTATAATTTGATTTGAAATAATTTTGTATTTTATGCAATTTTTTGTATATATATATTTTTTTTAAACAGACAGCAAACAAAATTTAATTTTGTTAACTGTAAGGAAAACAAATAAACCACAAAATAAATGAAACTAAAAAATCGTTAAATGACAGTAAATTATTTTGAATAAATAATGTACGTATAAAAAAGTTAATAAATATTTCTTTGAAAAATAAAAGTATGTTGCTTTATTTTTAACTAAACTAAAAGGATTTTTTTTTTATTAAACTACAAACAGTAAACTATATAATATTTTGAGTGTACAAAACACTTAAATAAATCGAGTGGTCAAACTTGAAAATCTATTTATATATCTATTAATTCCCATGGTTCCTATAAGGATCATAGGGTCATATGAAAATCCCGTTAGTAGATTCAAAAAAAATAAAAAAAAAAATATGTCAAACTTCTGAATTAAATTGTTTTGCACCCTATTGCATTGTGTTGATGTCAGGAGAATAGGTTATGAGGAGGAGAAAAGAGGGGGTAGTGTTTTTGAATATTAGACTTAAATTTCCCTATATTTTAATTGTCAGGGACGACCTCTGCGTTGAGTTTATTCCACATACGACTAGTCCGACTTATGAACGAATTTTCCCCTTAATGTGTTGTGCGGTTCACTGGACAATCGACAACAAAGGGATGGGCTCTACTGGACAAGCGAGTATTCCGGATAAAAACCCGGAACCGAGGGATAAGTTTACTTATCTGAGCAGACCATATCTCATGGTAGTATTGATAGAACAGTGTCACACAGCCCATATTGCGTCGATGCCC
>OX456524.1:131773183-131979464 GCA_949748255.1 Eustalomyia histrio | reverse complement strand
AAAACTACCTGGAAAATATAAATGTTACTCTATACTCTTAAACACATACATACACTGGCAGTTGGTATAAAAGCAACACCAGTTAAAGCATTGAAACTCTACACAAACTAGGCTTAAAGCAGGCTACAACTAGCCAACAAATCAAACAGCAACATTAACATTAACAACAACAACAACAACAACAACAAAACTTCTTGTGTTATAATGGCTGTTTTGTTGCTGTTGCTATTGCTGCTGTTTAAATGTTGATAATTAAGCGATTAAAATTCCAAACAACTACACGAATGACTTTTATATGTGTTAATATTAAGTTTATTATTTAAAGCAGCACGTGTTTGTTTTAGGCAAAAACTTTTATACATACTTTTATACATATATATATATATTTATAATATTGTCTGTAATTCAATTCTACTTAACTTTACCTACCACCACCTTAACAAAAGCTTTTATTTATATACAAAGAAAAAAATAATAAAAAACTTATACTTAACAATTGATAAATAGTTAAACAACTTTAAAACAACAACTACCTTACAAATAACTATAGAAACATGTTAAAAAAATTATATGTTTATAACTACCCAAATAAAAAAATAACAAAAAATACTTAGGCCTACTTCATTTAAAGAATATTAATTAAAAACACTTGTTTTATATAAACACATAAAAATAATAAAACTAAGTATATATATATAAAATAAATACGTATATAAATTTGTCATTAAAATTTTCATTTCATTGTATTTGTTAATCTATAGGTGTTATAAAAAAAATTTATCATATATTTTTTTTTTTTTAATTTTAAATATTTCACAGCACTTTATTGTACGAAAATTTTAAAATGCAATTTTATTCATATTTTTATGATATTTATAACTAACGGAAATCATAAAATCACAATTTTTATGATTTTTTATTTTTTTTATAAATTATGTGTTCTAGAAATTAAAAAAAATACATAAAATTTTATTTTAATATTTATTAGACATATTACAATTAGTTAGTGAAATGTTAATAAAATTTTGTTAATAAATCATGATTTGCATGAATACTTTAGTTATTCAACAAAAAGACTTAAGACACATACAAGCTATATATATATATTTTATTTTTAATTATTTAATTTTTAATTTTTATAACTTATTTTTCATTTCAAATTATAAATTGAAATTTATGTCAACACAACACGCAGGAAAACGACATCTTTGAATATGTTTACCGGCAAATATATATTTTTTTACCATATGTATATTTCAAGTGGATTTCCAAGTATATTATATTTATGGTTATTATATATATTTTAAATATAAATAAATAAAGGACATATATATATATTATATATATGTTTCGAGGCAAACATTGTAATATTTCTATTTTCCCTCCTAAATGAACATATATTTGCAATTGTAATTTTATCATTATTATTTTTGTGGAATGCAAACATAATAATGACAAACATATATATATATATATATATATATATATATATATGCATTGCCAATACTTTGAAGACATCTGTATATACAGCCAAAAAAGTCCCTATAAAAAAAAAACCGTCCCCACAACATGCGCCGTGCATATATATATATATATATATATATATATATATATATATATGCATTTCACATACTTTGAAGACATCTGTATATACAGCCAAAAAAGACCCCGAAATATGAGCTGTATCCAGTAAAATGTCTTCAGTGTACACAGTAGAATAATGAAAAGTTTAAGGACAGTCCCCAAAGTAACAAAATGTCTTCATAGTAACTTGTGGAACGAAAACCCGTCCCCGCAACATGCCCTATGCATATATATATATATATATATATATATATATATATATATATATATATATATATATATATATATATATATATATATATATATATATGCATTACCCATACTTTGAGGACATCTGTATATACAGCCAAAAATGTCCCTTTAAAATGCGCTGTGTCCAGTAAAATGTCTTCAGAGTAAACAGAATAACGAAAAGTTTAAGGACAGTCCCCAAAGTAACAAAATGTCTTCATAGTAACTTGTGGAACGAAAACCCGTCCCCGCAACATGTGCTGTGCACATGTACACAGTGCATGTTGCGGGGACGGGTTTTCGTTCCACAAGTTACTATGAAGACATTTTGTTACTTTGGGGACTGTCCTTAAACTTTTCGTTATTCTAGTGTTTACTCTGAAGACATTTTACTGGACACAGCGCATTTTATAGGGACTTTTTTGGCTGTATATACAGATGTCTTCAAAGTATGGGCAATGCATATATATATATATATATATATATATATATATATATATATATATATATATATATATATATATATATGCATTGCCCATACTTTGAAGACATCTGTATATACAGCCAAAAAAGTCCCTATAAAATGCGCTGTGTCCAGTAAAATGTCTTCAGAGTAAACACTAGCATAATGAAAAGTTTATATATATAATATATAAGTTTATATATATATGCAGGCAAACATATATGGGTATTTCCACAGAAAGGTCAACCGCTACCAAAATATTAAAGTTGAAGAAAAAAGACTTTTCTGAGAAAATTTAGTTGGTTAATGCATTGGATTTTAAGAATATACCTATTTAAATACATATTACCATTTGTAATTTAAGAAAAGTGGTCTGCAAAGAGCAGCTTTGCTTTTTTTGGTTTTAGCGTTTTTAATTGACATTTTTCCTTGAGTTATTTCTAAGTGTTACATATCATGTCGATTGCACTCTTCTTATAGACTAAATATACCAACAATAAATATTTAAAAACACCACAGTAGAGATCAAGCAAACTCCGAATAACGGTATAATTCAAAGATTCTTTGTACTACATTCTTCTATCCCGTTCGCGACCGAAAATAAGCATTTGTGTTTAGTTCTCCGTGAACGTTGATCGGAATAGTTTGATATTTACAATTCAAAACAAAATAACCGAGATCATTTAAAAAAACCAAACCTAAAACATTTTGATCCATAAATAAACCTAAAAAATGCCTTTGGAATCATTGTCCCGTTCGCGATGTCCCGTTCGCGATTCTAAAAAAATATTTTAAAAAAATAATAATAAGAAAAAAAAAAAAAAAACAAAATGCTAAATAAAATCTTTATATCTCTGCTTTAGTTAAAAAATAATCTCCATTTAATAAACTGACGAAATTTGCAGAGTTTTAAACAAAACCACACACCGAAAAAAATGACTTACATTTTTTGTCCCGTTCGCGATCGCAAGTTTATCCAAAATATTTGGAGAACGTTCATATTTTATAATTTTCTTTTTGTTCTCAAAAATTGTTCTACTAAAATGCTATTAAATATTTATAAAAAGTTAAAAAAAAATTTGAGTTTTCATATTTTTTTTTCAAGTTGAGTGCGTACGAATGTCCCGTTCGCGATCCTGGAAATGCCCATATATATTTGCCGGTGGATAAATTTCAAAAAATATATATAGTAGGTTAACAAGCAAATATATTATATTGGCAGGCAAACATACATATTGTATTACAAATGCAGCAAATATAACTTACAGCGTTTCCAAATATATGTATATTACCACCAACATATTATATTTCCAGCACGGCGTTTTTTTTTCCAGCGTGAAGATTTTTATATTACAGTCTAAAAAATTATTGTAAATTAGCTAGTATAAAATGGGTAAATTTTTATGTAGAATAACGCATAGTGAGTAAATATAAACACTTAATGCGTAAGATAAGTTTGTACACACTTTAATACACAAAAGCACGAATTCAATATAATAATAATAGGAACTATGTGTTTAAAATTGAACACTTTGGGCCTAAAATTATTATTTTGTTAGTAAATTAAAAAAACATGTGAATATACTAACTATTAATAGTAAAAAAAATATTGACATTTATACAATTAAAATAATTTCAGAAATAAAAAATATAAAAATTTAAAGAAAAATATAAAATAAAATGTATATTGAATCCAATGAAGACATATGCCACATTTCCCGGTGAGTTATTAATAAGATCATACAATTGGAAAAAGAAATTGGTATCCTAATGAAAAATGTTTTCTATCAATTATCTAGAAAGGGCACCGATATCGAAGCCAACCTGTGAAGTGTTTTTATCATCATTTAACGGCAAATAGTTTCTATCCTCTAAAGTTGTAGAAACTTTACTTGATTTAAATAATCTCTTTGATGGGGTGGGGCAACACATAACCTAAGATGAAAGCTATGTACATCGAATTCTTTAAGTAAAGGTCATTTTCCTTGGTGAAATGAAATAATTAATTTGGTAATCAGGTGGCGAAAATCTTCAAATATTTTGTTTACCCATTGTTTTTATAGGACGAACGGCAAAATTCTGTCGAAGGAATTGTATGCCTTTTTTATTGTAACAAAACCAAAATACCTACAATGCCACCGGAGAAATTATTGCATTCGCCTTATAAAAACAGGGGATATTAATCAATATCATTTTGTTGCATTATTTATAGGAACATAAATGATTTAAAAAAATTCTTTTACTTGTTTAAATTTTTTACTATGAATTTAAAAAAAAATTAATAGGATGTAGAGTAAGATTTTTTATAATTTATTATATTTTATAAACAAATTGTTTAAAATATTGCTTTAATCAAACACATGTTAAAAATAAATTTATTTGTTTTTTGCAAATACATTTTTTTGCCGTTTAATTTTCAACGTCGTGGTGGCAAATAAACGCGTTGTTGGGGGATTTTTAGGTATTTACAATAGATTTTTACGCATTTTATGTGTACATCTACATGTAAAACGTGTTTTTTTACCCACAAATTTGGTAAAGTTACTGTTTATTTTTAAAATTTCTTTTTAATTCTAAGCATTTTTAATGTAATTTTACTCATTTTTTGTTTACCAACTTACGTATGTATAATGTGTGTATTTTTTTCATTTACGCAACTTATAGTAGGAGTACAGTTTCCTACTATAAATTGGGTAAATTTCAACAGAAATTAATTAGAGTGTACAACAATATTATAAAAATACAAATAAATCAAAGAATTTTTTTATATAACTTAAAAACTTGAAAATTAAATAATTAAAAGTATCACTGTTAAAGCGATTTTAATTTTTTTTCTCTTGATAAAACTACGAACTACCGGAAAACCTAAGAGAAACAGGGAGAGAGAGAGGGAGATTATGACTTGCTGTTGCACTTTTTAAAACAGTTTTGCAGATGGTGGTTGGTTTTTGAATGGCTGTAAGGTAAGGGTGGCAAATATTCAGTTTCATGTTGATGGCTGTCGAGCTAAGATCGAGGTATGCTAATCGGAGTTTGTTTTTTTTGCATATCTGGTTTATATTACGCTGATCATTATTGTAAAGTATTATCAAAAATATAAATAAAACAAAAAGTCGGGCATAATACCCTTCGCCAAGTATAATTTAGCTAAAATTTCTTAAAGCGGCCAAAATTCCTGGAAGATACTGATTCACTTTTATGAGATAAATCTGAACAAGCCTGGGCTTTTCAGCTCAACTGAGGCTATGTTGAGAAATAAAACAGTTTTCTCCCAAAAAAAAATATGTTAAAAATCATTAAGCAAAAATTTGAAACATCCTCTGTTAACAGCATTAACTTAAAATTAATCCTGATTTTTAAGGCAAAAAAAATCTATTGATTTTGTTACTGATAAAAAGAATTTTGTGCAAACGTTTCTTGCTTAAGTAAAAGTTTGTTCCTTAGGGCTGACCATAGTACTGGCTTTACGGATCTTATATTTATTAAAAATTCTAATAGAAATTAAAAGCAAAAAAAAAAATCGAAAGAGAAACAAACTTGAATTTTCTATCTATTAAAATTTTATAAAATCTCAATTTCCAAATAATTTTTTTATAATTTTGTTGAAATAAAATAAAAACACAATTTTGTAAATTGTTCGCATTCATTTCTTATATTTTTTCAATATTTCTTTTTGTTTAATTTTTTATATTATAAAAACAAATATATTTATATTTTATTTAATAATCATTGGTATTTTTTAACTTTATTTATTATTTATTTTTACTAATATATAAAATAAACAGTGTTGCCATGTTTAGCATATTTTCTGCTTATTAAGTTGGGCATCTGTATACCTTTGTTTTAAAAAATGTTTCCTTTGTTTAAAGGATTTTTTTGTGCAGTAATTTAGGATAATAAATATTACAACATTTTTTGAATTTTTGCTTTTAAGTATATTTTCTATTAGCAGAATTTATGATGCAGCTTTTTAGCACATTTTTCAATTTCTGTGGCAGCTTTTTAACATATTTCTCTTCTATTCCAGCGATTTGGCAAAATTTCTGTTTGGCTGATTTTCTATATTTCGATAGAATTTTTTCGGCAGCACAAACAATAAGATTTGAAGTCTTTTTTTAGGGCTGAGAGAAAAGCTGATGTTAAAATTAAAATTAATTTACATTGACTATTAATTGCTATATTTCCAATTTTTTTCTTTTCAAAAGAAATGTGATGGTTTTGGTAAATTTCTATCCAAGTATGTTTTTCTGAGTTTAGTATCAAACACACATAATACTTCGATGATGTGAACCAAAGCTATTATAAGCATTTTCGCTTAATTTTTGTCGTTTTGCTGTTTCTGAGTCCGAAGAACTTTCACAATTTTCATTTGGATTTTCCAGTTCCAAGAATTTTCTACGTAAATTTTGTTGTCTTTCTTCTTCTGAGGACTCATCACTTAACATATCAATATCACTGTTGAGGGAGGATCTGGAAGTTTTCATACTTAAATCTATAGGACAATCCTGATTCATTGGCTCCCCATGGTTGTAGTGCACCGAGGAAGTTTCATTGCTAATGTAACATACTGAGACGGGTGACAGTGATTGCATTTTTGCCGCAAATGAAGGTTCTGCTGTAGATTGATGTGTGGGTGAGGTTGTTATAGAAACAGGATAATAAATTTGTTGTTGTTGTTGTTCATGATGGGAGTTAGATACTGAAGATATGGGTGATATAGAGTTTTCAAAGCGTACAGATTTATGTTCTAGTTCATCATCATCCCCAGAAACACATAATTCAGGAGATTGTCTAGTTATATGATGTTCTTCGTGGATTGAATGTTGAGAACTATTGGTGGGTGAAAAGCGACATTGAGACTCTGTTGAGGCGGCTGAGTCTACAGATTTTCCATGTTTATACATTTCTTGTTTGTAGGCAGCATCAGCAGCGGCCGATGCTGTAGCTGTGTGATAACCGGGAAACAATAAATGTGGTGGCATTTGAAAGACAGAGGTAGGCGAACCGGCCGCCATTGTGGGTAAAGAATTCATCATACTAAAGAACGGCAAAGCAGCGGCTTGCATAAAGGAAGCAGTCGATATATCTGGCAAATAAGAAGGATAACCAAAATGTAATGCCCCAGTCATATGAGAAGATCTATGTGAAAATTGTTGTTGAGCAGCCATATCACCAAAGCCAGACGAGACATTTGTGGGCATAACATCAGTAGATCCCGCTTTGGAGACAGCTTCTTGTTGTTGTTGTTGTAGAAGGCAATGAATTTTAAACCAATTGGAGCGACGACCATAACGTGAGCTCTCCTTAGACATGCCCACAGTACAGCATTTTCGTAAACGGCAGGCTTTACAGGTTGTGCGATTCTTTTTATCAATAACACATTTACCATTATTTTTACATTCACTGATGGAGGATAAATTGTTGCAGGAACGTCCAAAAAATGACTAAAATTAGAAGAAGAGAAATTATTATTAAAAAATTAAAGTCTTAACTTTTTATTTTACGTAGGTGAGTTTTTGCATTATATCCATGTAAAATTGAAAATAAGTCAACAATTTCGAAGTCAGGCTGTAGTTAGAGTCATTGCTCAGCTAATTTATAAGATCTTAATTTCCTAAAAAAAATTTCTTATAGTTTTGTTTAAATAAAATGAAACTACAATTTTGTTTAATTTTTCGAATTCATTTTTTATATTTTTTTAAATTTTTATGTAATAAACTTAAATATAAATATGTTTTATTAAATAATCATTGGTATTTTTAAATTTAACAAAATATATAAAATAATCAGTGCTGTACATTTAGTTGGGAAATTAAATTCCCAAGATTTAGCAGAAATTCTTTTCGGCTGATTTATAATATTTTCCAAAGAAACTTCTCGGCAGCACTGGCAATAAGTTGTTAAACAAAAGGAGCAGTTAAAATTTTTTTTAAAAACTATTATTGCAATTGTTGTATAAACAAATATTTTGACTTGTTTAAAAAAAATATAAAAAAAACAAAAAATAAATTAAAATATAATAAATATAAAAACTAAAGTCAGAATAAGCTTAAGTAATTTGCATTGGTATGAAAGGAAAATTAAAAATATTTTTAAATTAAAAATTTTTATATGTTAATTATCGTTTCATATCCAAACAATGTATAAGACACTTAAGCTGTAATGATAAATTAACATTCTTAAATACTAACACAATTGATACATTATTTACATTTTAAAATATATTAATATATAAAAAATAATTCAATTAGCTACTTTATACATAATATTTGGAATATCAATTGATTTTTTAATGGAATTTAAATTAATATTTATCAAGGGCAGAGAGAGAGAGAAGGTGATGTTAGTATCAAACACACACAATACCTCGATGTTGAGAACTAAATATATTATAAACATTTTCGGGTAATTTTTGTTTTTTTGCTATTTCTGAGTCCGCAGAACTTTCACAATTTTCATTTGAATTTTCCAGTTCAAAGAATTTTCTACGTAAATTCTGTTGTCTTTCTTCTTCTGAGGACTCATTACTTAACATATCGATATCACTGTTGAGGGATGATCTGGAAGTTTTCATACTTAAATCAATAGGACAATCCTTATTCATTGGCTCCTCATGGTTGTAGTGCACCGAAGAAGTTTCATTGCTAATGGAACATACTGAGACGGGTGACAGTGATTGCATTTTTGCCGCAAATAAATGCTCTGGTGTAGTTTGATATATGGGTGAGGCTTTTATAGGGACAGGAAAATGAATTTGTTGTTTTTGTTGTTCTTGATAGGAGTTAGATACTGAAGATATGGGAGATAAAGAATTTTGTAGGTGTAAAGATTTATAATCTAGTTTCTCATCATCCTCAGAAACACATAATTCAGGAGATTGTCTAGTTATATGATGTTCTTCTTGGATTGAAGAATTCTGGGAACGATTGGTGGGTGAAAAGCGTGACAGTGACTCTGTTGAGGCGGGAGAGTCTACAGATTGTCGATGTTCATACATTTCTGGTCTGTAGGCAGTATCAGCAGCCGCCGATGCTGCAGCAGGCTCATAACCGGGAAACAATAAATGTGGTGTCATTTGAAAGAGAGAGGGAGGCGGACCGGCCGCCATTGTGGGTAAAGAATTCATCATACTAAAGAATGGTATATTAGCGGCTGGAATAAAGGGAGCTGCCGATATATCTGGCATAAGAGAAGGATAACCGAAATGTAAATCCCCAGTCATATGAGAAGATCTATGTGAAAATTGTTGTTGAGCGGCCCAAGCAGCCGCAGTCATATTACCAAAGGCAGACGAGAGATTTGTGGGCACGACACTAGTAGAACCCTCCTTGGAGACAGCTTCCACAGCTTGTTGTTGCTGTTGTTGTAGAAGGCAATGAATTTTAAACCAATTGGAGCGACGACCATAACGTGAACCCTCCTTAGACATACCCACTGTACAGCATTTGCGTAAACGGCAGGCTTTACAGGTTGTGCGATTCTTTTTATCAATAACACATTTACCACTATTTTTACATTCACTAATGAGTGATGTATTTTTGCAGGAACGTCCAAAAAATGACTAAAATGAGAAGAAGAAAAATTATAATTAGTTATTATTTATACGAGAATTTATTGAAGGCTTTAATTTTGTATTCCACTTAGGTGAGGCATTGCGTTATTTACAGGTAAAATATAAAGTAAGTTAACATTTTTGAAGTCAGGATGTAGTTAGGGTCATAGGTTTTTTATTCTCCAATGAAATTGTTTCACATAAAGTCTTAGGTAATCGAGCAGAAAATTTTCATTTAATTTCAGTAATCGATTTATCAGAAATCTTGATTTCGATATTCCGAACTTGAAATGGAAAAAAAATTCAAATTGTTGTTGTCCATGCAGGTTAATAGTTGCAACAGCTTTAAGTTTAAAATAAATGTACATAAATTTTAAAGTTGATATATCATTTTATTTTGCATGCCTTATTTTACTCATTGCAAGTATGTACTTATTGTAGTGCTAATTGCTAAACAGTTGTATCAATATTACAAGTAAATACTTTTATATCAGTACTTTCTGGGTAAGGACATATTTTGGTCTATACTCATAAGCATTGGGTAACCATTTATCTCCCATGTCAAAGTAATGTGTTATCTGTTTAAAGTGTAAGTACTTACAATTTTTGTTTTTTTTTTCATTTCCCGTTTCTCATTTTTTTTTTTTTTTGAAGGAAGCAACACTCAGCAATAATTAATGCGCTGCTTTCTTTGGAAAGGGAATAGAGGAGGGATGAAAGGTGGTCTTAATATATGGCAGCACTGTAATTTCGCGTGATGATAAATCTTAGAATAGTTTCTGCCCGCAATTTGATGAAGAGTTGGTGAAATTGTTGAAGCCTTTCAGCTGTATGTTATTTTATTTTGGTGGGTTTAGTTCTTTGGAAACAGCAAAGGAGGACGTTGCGATATATGAGGTATACTGTTACATATTATTTTTGTAAACTGATGTTGACTTCGCTGGGAATCGTATCCGCAACCTTTTGTGTAACAGTCCAACGCGCTAACCATTACACCACAACTCCCACCAAAATTGAATTAAGATTCTTACAATTATATTTAATAAATTTAAAAAAAAATATCAATCAAATTAAAAAAAAAAAAATTCTTATAAATAATATTTCAGTTAATTTTATACATAATAAATTATAATTACAAATTTTTTGTTTATCAATAAATTTTAATAAAATTTACCTGTCTATTCCTACAAAAGTTGCAAGTCACTGCAAATTTTATTTATTTCAAAATTTTAGTAAAAAATTTTTCTTTTTATATTCTTAACTCGTTTCAAAATATGATTTTTTTTTTATAAAATTTAAAAGTTTTGTTACAGAATATACAATTTTAAAACAGTAAGAAAATTTTATTTATTTAAATTTTCCATTTTTAAATATATTTTTTTTAATTAAACAAAAACTTATAAATAATATAAATACAATACATATTCAGTTACATATATTTGATGTGATGTTACAAATTTTGCTATAACTTTTTTCTTAATTGATGAATTCTATTAAAATTTGATTTATTTATATCTTAACATTTTAAGACAGGTTTTCTTAATTTGTTTCAAAAAAAATTCCAGAGAAAAGTGTCATCATATTTTGAATTTTAGAATAATTAATAGAAAAATTAAGAAAACTTTAAAAAAAATCAAACTTTAAAATTCAGAATTCTGTGTACATTGTATTGTTATAACTTTTTTGTTATTCGATAAATTTTATTAAAACTAAATACATTTTATTATATATAATTTATAATTTTTTTTTGTAAAATTTCTGATGATCAAGTTTTAAATCTGAAATGGTAGAAAAAAAATTGTTAACCATTAAGGTCGGCTAAAGTGTGCTTAAATAAGCAGGATACTCAAAATAAAAATAAAAACAATATCCAAAGATATTTTTATGCAAACGTTACTCACGATTGCTACCGTAAAATTTGCAAGATATCTGCTTTGAAATCCAGCAAAACCATGGTATCAACTACTTAGCAGCCTATTTAAGCGCTTAATTACCAAAAAGTTATGGGTACTCATTATTTTTTTGCTGTTCGTAAGCGAGGGGGTGATGACCACCCATTACTTTGTGTTTTTTGTAAGTGAGAATTTCATGACCACTCATTACTTTTGGGCTCATCGCAAACAAAAGGCTGGTGAGTTGTTGATACCATGGTTTTGCTGGGATAGTCTTAAATTGAGCTTTATTTAAGTTAAGTTAGCCGAACTTAAAATTCAAAAATTTGTAATTATCTTACCTTGTATAACATTTTAAGAACACATTATTTAGATTTAAAAATTTCCAAAAATTTAAATATTTTCAATTTCAAAATTTTGTGGTTGTTTAAAATTTTTTGTTATAACTGGTTTTTTAAGCATTGGATGTTATTGAATTAATTTTATTTTTTGTATTTCAATAACATATGATTTCTTTAGTTGTTTAACACATTCCAGCTGTAAAAACTACCCTTCTTTCGCGGTTTGATACAACTTGACTTCGTTCTAATGCTGTGTTTTGGTGAATTTAAATTAACCGTGTTAATTTAGGAGAGGGGTGTATCAAATTTTGAATTGAAAATTTTCAAATTGTACTTTTAATCATCGTTAAAATTTTTGATAAATTTTTTGATAAACTAATTATATTTAAGAAACTTATTTTTTTTCGTTTAAAATTATATTTCACTGGTCCTTAATTATAAAACTAATAACACAGTACAACACGAAAAGTAATTACGTAGTTCTGTAAATGGATTCTGGTAGAGGAGATCAAAAAAATATATACGTGTGTCAGAGTTTTTAAAAGATTACGTCGGAATTTTTTTTTAAGCGGGGGGTTAAAATTTGCCCACTTTGGCCTGTTCGTGCAAAATATCGGTATATAAACTATGTGTTCTTTACAACTAAGGTGTAGGGCATGTTCAGCAACTTTGTAGAAAATATTTACGCAAATATTCTTGTGGAACATATTAACCCTCTAACTTCCCCACATAATTGACATTTTTGGCTATTTTCTAAAAAATCTTAAAAATTACCCCTAAAATTGGGGAGGCCGGGAATGAAATGCTTTACCAAAATGTTGGCCATAAAATTTTACTAAGCCCTACACATCTATACCTGCTCTTCTAGATTTCGAGCCAATCAATTATTGGTTTATTTTTTGTTGAGAGATTAAGAAATGTGTGGCCACTTACCTTACAACCCTCACAGGTAAAAGCACCGAAATGAAAACCGGCTGCGGGTTCACCACAAACTTGACATGTATGTATCATCTAAAATTACAAAGATTATAAAAATATAATAATTAGTTTAGATTATAAGATTTACCGTCTTTCAAGATTTTAAAAAAGCAAGAGTTAAATTTTGCTTAACTTAAGACTTTAAACTAAATCGAGAGTCTTTACCGTAAATAAATTTATGACTTTAAATGTGAAGAAAACTAAAACTGCAGGGATTATGCAACCTTCGTTCTTAAAAAAGTGACAATACAATGATTTTTTGTGTTCAGGTGGAAAATTACAACTGTATTATGTTTCTGAAAGAACCTTGAGATAAAAAAAAATCTGCAAACATTAAGAAATTTTCTAACAAAGTACGAGTACTTTTTTGGTGCAAATTTTTTTTTTTATTTTTTTTTTTGTTTTAATAAAAGATATTTTCCAGAATATGTATACCAGATTCAATGGAAATTTTAAAAAAGCAATTTTTTTTAATAGTCTTTTTTTTAAGCCGGCGGATATTTAAAAAAAAAAAAATTTAAAATACATTTTTTAACTTACTTTTGATTTGCTGTGCATTCTACAAACCTCCTCTTGTGTGTAGAAGATATTCCAAAATTATGGACTGCTTGCGGTATTTGGGGTTTTCAAAATTTGTTATAAAAAAATTTGTATCTATTATTTATTAAAAAAAAAAAACAGTACTGTTTATTTTGCAACACTTTTTTTTTTTGATAATTTTTCATATACACTTTTTTATTAACGTTTTTTTTTGTATTTTTTTTTTAATACAAACTCTCTTTTTTTGTAAATCCCGTTAATTTTTTATTATTTTGTTTTTTAATAATTTAATTTGTTTATATATTTTTAAGCGTCTTACTCTGTTCACAGCTTATATTCTACAAAATATTGAACTGATATATCTTAGGTTTAAATACTTAGCTGCTTACAAATATAAGAAAATGTTATTCTTCTCCGCTCTAAAAAAAAAATATACTCTCAAACTACCTGGTACAGCCATCCCTTTCATTCTTTTTATGATAACCATAAACTATCACTTTTTCACCAGTTAACTCTCTTGTGAGTTGGATCTGGCAAATCTAACTCTTGACACACACACACACACCCAAACATAATTCTAACTGAGCTGAAAAACCACCATAATTGTAAGTGTGTCTTAACATTGTAAATTAACCATAATCCGGTATTACAACAGTTAATCCTGTCGTAAATGTATAGAAGAGTTAGGGAAAACAATTTCCAAAAAAAAATAAGTGGCCAAATAAATATTGAATAAGATTACACACTGTTAACATTAATGTTAAATGACTGTTAACATTTAAGAGTAAATTTTATTTTAAAATACTCTTTATATAGCAAATAACATGGAATGTTATTTGAAATATATAAAAAAAATTAAATGTTATGTTAACATTACTTTTTAGTTAAAATAAAATATATATACTCTAAAATTAACAAAAAAAAAATATTACTCAACAATAATTTTAAAATTTACATAACAGTTCGCAAATTCCCTTAACATTTTTGTTATTGTTGTTATATTCTATTAAACCCGTTTATTTAATATGCTTTAAATATAAAATATTATATATGATTTTTATTAAAACTCCTCCCCCTTTATTTAAATGTGATTTAAATTATTTACTTAAATAATTATAGTAAATTCTTGGCTGACATAATTTAGTGTAAATTTTTTTTAAAAATCATTATCAATATAATTTATTTTCAACTCAATTGATTTATTAAAATTTATTTTTTTATATTTTAGTTTAATGTAGTAAAAACTAGTTTTTTTCTTTAGTTATTATTTACACTCAAAATTTATTCATAGGTGTCAGTAGTTTATTCAAAAATATAAATGTTTAAAAAGTAAAAATACCAAGAAATGTAAATATTTTTTAGTAATTTTCTTTAATTTATTTAAGTAAAATTTTCATTTGAAAAAACTTTTTTTCAGTTCATTGGCTTATAGCTAAAAGAAACAAAATAACTGAAAATCATTTATTTTTACAGACTTTGTGGCTAAGTTTTATGATATTTAAAATAAAAGAAATATAATTTAATTTTTTGTAAATTTTGTTGTTAAAAAAATGAAATAAAGGAAAAATCATTACTATTTACAGTTTTTGTAATAACTTAGTTGCCAGTTAAAAGAAAAAAAAAAAAATTTATTTTTTACACAAATTGAAAGTTAATTTATTAAAAGATTTAATAGTTCTTTTCATTTAAATGGAAATTTAATAGAACAATTTTTAAGTGATTTTTCATTTATTTTATATTAAATTTAATGGATTTGTGATTAGTTTGAAAGCAGTTAAAATAAATGAAAATTTAATTAATAAAATAATAAATAATTCAAATAATTCAAATATAAAAATAATCAAAAAGTTCTTTTGATTTAAATGAAAATTTAATAGAACAATTTTTAAGTGAGTTTTCATTTATTGTAAATTAAAGTTAATGGATTTTTGATTATTTTGTTAACAGTTAAAATAAATGAAAATTTAATGAAAAAAAAATAAATGATTTATTCAGATTTAAAAATAATCAAAAAGTTCATTTGATTTAAATGAAAATTTAATAGAACAATTTTTAAGTGATTTTTCATTTATTTTAATTTAAATTTAATGGATTTATGGTTAGTTTGTCAACAGTTAAAATAAATGATAAATCAATTATGTTTTACTCAAATTATGAGATTATTTATTAAAATTTAAATATAATTACAGTTCTTTGGATTTAAGTGAAAATTTAGTAAACTTATTTTTAAATGATTTTTCTTTTATATTAACTAAATTAAACCTTCACTTAAGATAAACTACAAACTATGTTGAGTGTAGTTTTTTTTCTCTAAATTATTGAAAAATAATAATATTTCATTCTTACAAATTGTTTTTTTGCTGTTGGTAAACAAATTCAATATAGTTTTACAGGCTATACCCAAAAAAAAAAAATTATCGGTAAAAAAGTAGTCCATATTTCCGCTTGGCAATCCATATTGTAGTAAGAGATGTTGAGTATCTTTTAATTGGACTTAATTTTATTAATTTCTACAGTTTATTATTAATGGCATGACATTGTTGTTGTTCCAACTGGGGGAATTACTTTTTCCAACAACTATCTAAATAATTTATAAAATTTTTCTATTATTTTTTGTTTTTTTTTTTGGAAATTAAAGAAATAAATTGAATTATTAACTGTGCAGTAATGATTCATTAATTAATTTTTTTTTGTAAATTATTAGGAAATAAAAAACAAAGCAAAAATTCCACAGACCTAATTCGTATTTACTAAAATTTACTGTGTATGGAAAAAAGTGGGACTTTTTTTAATAGGAGCTGGTTAAAATTTACAAAGAAATTATTTAAGTTAAGAGAAAAATATCTAGAAATTTTTAGTCATCTATATATAAAGGCGGGGGAGGGGAGAAATTTTATTTAAAAGCCGGTATCTTCGAACTGTTTAGAAAGGACAAAACACCTGTTAATTTCACATTTTATAAATATTTGATTTATTTAATCTATTAAAATATTTATTAGAAATATCTTTTAATTCCTACATATACAATTTTTGTAAAACTTTTACGTTTAAGTGTACATAGAACCTCTTTGTCTTCGTATATTTTAAATTTTTATAACAAAATTTGTAGATAGACCTTTTGGAATTAGCAATTAATTTTTCTTTAAATATATTTTTTGCAAAAATTTTAAAAATGTTTCAGCAATTATGTAATTTAATCTTAACACACATTACTTAATCATAAAACGTGCTAACGATTTTAAAAGAAATGGTTAACAATTTGACTTCTGCATATACAAAAAGTTCGAATTTATAACCTCCTTATGCCTTCAAATGTGCTATTATGGGAAAAATATGGTTTGCAAAAAAAAATCCAAAAAAGGTTTTTTTTTTTATTTATTCAAAAATAGCAGATGGCCAAAGTTGTAATTGTTATATTGTTTTAAATTAATTACAAAAAATACATAATTTACAGGTAACTATTTTTATTGAGATCTAATATATTTTTAAGTGTACATTACGTTTATGAAATCGAAATTTCGCGAAATTCGAAAATTTTAAGTAAAAAAATTAATTAAATTTTATCGTAACAATTTTAATGGTAAAGAAAACTCTTAAGTTGATTTACTTTTTTAAAATAAAAAAAATTTTGAGACAAAAAAATATTCGTGTGGTAAAAATTGAGGTGAAAAACAATATTTGAGGTGAGTATTAAATATTTTTCACCTCTAAGCACATGGTAAAAAAATATTTGATTCGTCACACGCTAATATAAAATTTGACTAAAATACATAAATTTTTATGGAAAATTTAAAGGTGCTTACCTTCATATTTTATGTCCTAATTTTTTTACCTGCTGCAGCGATTATGATCCATTTTCAAAATAAACTAATTGGGAGAATACTTAACAGCATGTGTAAAAATAATCAAACTGTAATCGCCATTTCAACGAGCAGACTGACATTGCTAGATCAACTTAGAATGACATAAGGAAAATATCTCTAACGGAGACCCAAATTTTAAAACTTTTTTATTTAAATAAATCCAAAGGTTTTCAGATAAAAAATGATTTTATTATTGTATAATTTAAAGAATTTAAGAGATTCACCAGAACAAATTTTTGGAAGAATCTTTCAATTCGATTACCCTAGAAGGGAAGGATTTTCTTTAAAAAAAGCATCTTAGTATCTGTGATTTTTTTTAATAGGAAAAATTTATTCTGTTTCAAAAAATATGAAAGTCGCACTATATAACAATATTTTTTTGATTTTTTTTAAATACAATTATAACAACTGATTATTTATTATTACACGCTGAAAAAAAACGCCTGGCTGGAAATTTACATATATTTGGAAACGCTGTAAGTTATATTTGCCGCATTTTTAATACAATATGCTTGCCTGCAAATATAATAAGTTTGCTTGTAAACATATATATGTTTGGATCCTTTGAAATGCAGCCACCGGCACATTTATATGTTTGCCTGCAAATAAATATATTTTTATCATTATTATGTTTGTATTTCACAAGTATAATAATGATAAAATTACAATTGCAAATATATGTTTATTTAGGTGGGAAAATAGAAATATTACAATGTTTGTCTGGAAACATATGTATAATAACCATAAATATAAAATACTTGAAAATCTACATCAATTATACATATGGTAGGTTCTTAACAAATATATATTCGCCTGTAAACATATTCAAAGATGTATTTTTCCTGCGTGTACCTTCTTATTTTTGAAAATTTTTTTCCAAACTCTTCTTAGACCCTTTTGGATGCAGCTAAGGACCTCCAGAGGGTCGCAACTCCCCATTTGGGAACCGTTGATGTAGAAGGTTAGGAGTTTTAATTGTTTGTAGTTCAAAAAATAATGAGACCCCAATATTAATTTTATTACTGGCATGTGTTTAATTTGAGTTAAAGTACACAAGTACTTATACGTAATATGACTCTTATGCCGTTGTACTTTTTGAACAAAATTTTGATCTTTTTTTGATTGCAATCTAAAAAATATATATTAATAAAAAGTAAATAAGGAAAAAAAAATTAAAAAGTTTTTCAAGTCTTTGAAGTTAAATTTTTTAGGTCAATACAAACTTAAAATCTAAAAATCTTGATAAAATTACCTGACTCCTCAAAACGGGACTCGCTACTGAATTCTATGACTCAAAATTAAGTTAACGTGTCTCAGGGTTTTGGTGTGTCATTTCAAAAGTTAAAATTTTACTTACAGTGAAATTTATGGAAAAAAATTTAAGCACCAAAAAAACATTTAAACAAATTTAAATTATCGAGTGAATATTTTTAGGACACCTTGTGTATACTACTGTAAAAAAAAATTTTTACATAGCATTTTCATTAACAATTAAATTAAAACAAATTAAGAATAGCGAAAAAATACAAACAATTTTAAACTCAGTTGCCGGGATATCTATTATCCTATCTAAAATTAAAAACAATGCTATATGTCTTAAGAAAATACTTATAAAATGGTTGGCAAAAGTATACAAATTTTGGATTATGTTAGACGCGGACTTTGTCTTCAGGTAGCTAGTACAAAAACCACAAAAAATAAATGTTTTGCAGTTTCGAAAAACCGCAAATATTTTAAAGACCACAACTTACTTACTGGTTTCAATTGCTCAATCCTCGTAAAAATTAAGATCATATTAGATATATTTGTATATACAGAGTTTTTCAATAAGGGTAGATGCAACCGAACCGAAGCAACCGAACTATGGATTGTATTGATAATAGACGTCACTAATGATTGGTATTGATAAACAAATTTTATACTAATATTTTTTTTCCTAACAAATTGTTTATATTCAAAATTAGCTATTAAAACTGATAAGTGTTTGTGGTGTAGTAGGTAGAGAGGTAGCTCAGTACTCAGAATTTCCGAGTTCAAATTATGGAAAAGGCAAACATTTAAAATATATATTTTTTAATTAAAACAAAACATTCAAATGTTTAAATGGCAAACATATCAAAGCAAGAGTGCGAACTATGAGTCCGATTGCCCAGGTTCGATACCGGAAAAAATTCAAAATAATTTTTTTTTTAAATAAAATTTTGTGGAAGGTAATAATATAATAATGGAATATAAATATTAAATTGTACAACTGAATATTGGTTTTCACAACTAAAAATATAATTTAATATGAAGATAGTTGTTGTAACCGCCAGAATTCGATTGGCAACAAATTCTTTGGACACAACTGATACTGTTTTATGGGTGTATGTGTGAGGGAGGTATTAACAAAATTCCTTTTTTTATTATTTAAAAATCGTTCGTTCAAATGTCGTGCTTCTTACGCTGACACGCATCCCAGTGGTTCAATTTTCAACATCTCTGGCGCACAGATCCAGCTGAAACAAAAACAAAAAACGCTGATGCAAATTTTACCTGTGGAGTTCTGTAAAAGTTACCTGTAGAGTATATGTAGCAACTGTACTGTGCCCTTTGTATTATTCTACCTGAAAAATACATAGAGGAAACAAATTCATTGTAACAAACGAATTTCTTGGCAATCGAATGGTTTGGTTGGAGCCACCGATATATTAGTTTGTCACAACCGAAATCTGGTTAATGCAACTGAATTTCAGTTAAAAAGAAATATTTTAATTGTATCAGGAAAACATTTGCTAGGGACAACTAAATAATTCGGTTGCTGCAACCAATATAACAGTTCAATTGAGAAGTCCCCGGCCTGACACATACATAGCGCTACTAGACTTAAATCGATATGAATTTTAGTTAGCCATAACCTTTAAAAGACACGTGTATAAATTTGACAGATGTCGGATCATTAGTTTGTGAATCATAGCATTTTGAGTGAAACAACTTTTGTTATTGTGGATAAAATAAATTTGCGTGTTGATAAAATATTGCTTTTTAAAGGGAAGGAATACAGTTGAAGCAAAAACTTGGCTTGATGACGAGTTTCCGGACACTGCCCCAGGAAAATCATTGGTATGCTAAGTTTAAACGTAGTGAAATGAGCACCGAAGACTGTGGACGCAGTGAACGCCCAAAAGAGGTTGTTACGGACGAAAACATCAAAAAAATCCACAAAATGATTTCGAATGACCGTAAATTGAATGAAATAGCAGGTACTCTAAACATATCAACTGAACGTGTACATCATATCATTCACGAATATTTGGGTATGAGAAAACTCTGTGCAAAGTGGGTGCCGCGCGAGCTTACTTTTGACCAAAAACAAGTCAGTGAAAACGAAGGCGAAAATCCATGAATTGGGCTTCGAATTGCTTCGGCATCCACTGTATTCTCCCGATCTGGCCCAAAGCGACTATTTCCTGTTCTCAGATATCAAAAGAATGCTCGCTGGGAAGAAATTTTCGTCGAATGAAGAGGTGATCGCCGAAACTGAGGCCTATTTTGAAGCAAAGGACAAATTGTGTGCTATAATCAGTGTATCACCCCTGAAGCGAACTATGTTGAATAAAAAAAAAAACGAATTTTGCCAAAAAAAAAATGTGTTTTAGTATGGTAGGCTAGGGACTTTTCAATTGACCTGTCATGATTCTTTAATTACTTAATTATTTTAATTTTGAAATTTTATTATAATTGAAAAAAAAAAATATATATTTCTTTTTTGCATCTGCTAGGAAACTTACACTTTGCACGATTTTTAGTAACCAGAAGTTTTTCTTTGTTCTTTACCATCATCAAAAATAGGTACAGTCAATTTTTATTACTTTCTATAAGAGTTGTTTTATTAAAAAATAAATTATTAATACTTTTTACTTTAGGCCATAATCATAAGAATTTCAATATTAGCGCAAAAAATGAGATATAAAAACTTATATTTAGTTTTTTTTTAATTAACCCTTAAATAATTGACAGCTCATTAAAAAAACTAAAGTAAATTTTATAATATGAAATTAAATAAATGACAGAAAAAATTAATGTTTAAGTCAAAACGTTCAAACACCATACGCATGCGCTTAAACATTTATGGCACACACAAAAAACTCTCTGTTAGTATTAACACATTTTTGACAAATTACTCTTTTTTTACATTAAATGTTTTATAAATAAATATATGTACAAATCGAGTGTCACATTAGGCTGGTAGCGTGCTAGCCTATCAGTGCGGTGGTCGTGGGTTCAATTCCCACCAGAGGATCTGGTCTGTTTTCGCTACAACGAGCCTTTGTTGCTATGTGCTCGGTTAGGGTATTAGGATATAATTTGTAATTGTATGATTAATAAAAAATATATATACAATCCTTTAATTTTCGGTCGCACAATAATTTTTATAGTTATTTACTTTCCGGCTTAGAAGTCCAGGTTTGTACATCGCCCAAATTAGGTAATAAATTTTGCTAAAAAAATTTAACAACGAAAGTTTTTATTAGTAAATTATAGAGAATAAAAATTGAGAAATTCCACAGAGCCAGAAGGATAGAATATTTAGTATTTTCGGTTGACGCTACCCAACCTTATAATTTACTAATAAAAATGTTCATGTTTCTTTACAACAAAATAATTTATAAAAAGAATATGATTATATGATCTTAAATCCTACTAATACTATTCATTTACAAAATAACAGATCAACAATTCATACAACTCCATTAAATTATAACAACCTTTTTTTATTATTTTTTGTTTTTTTTACTATCTCTGTTCCGAATATACATATAGCAATATTTCGGCACCTAGTAGTATAATTTTTTTTAAAGTATGTTAAAAAAAAATTTAATACTTATCCCATTCCAAGGAAATGTTTGGTAAACAAATTAGTTAACCCAAACTACCTGGCAAAATCTTTAGAAATATATTTTTTATTACGGTAAAATTTACCCGGGAATATTCTAGTTCTCTAAACATGTATTGTTTTGAAAACAAAATATAACTACTAACTAATAATAAAGTGTATTATTAATATTAGTTAAAAAAAACTACTGATGCGACTAGTTGAGTAGCTAAAATAAGAAGAAGTAGAAAAAATATCAAAATTTTTTGTGTTTGAATTTTTTTTTTTATATTTGTTTAGATTTCGGTAAAAAATTTACCTTTAATTTTATTTTTGAAATAATAAAGAAATTTTTTTTAATTGTTGAAGTCATTAAGAGGTCTCTGATTTTCTTTAATGAATTTCTTTGCTTAAAAACCTGCTATATTATTAGAGTTCAAAATACATTGGCCGAGATAAATCCCAGAATGACACGGAGTCCCTAGTTGACAATGGTTCAAAAGGTTGTTTATTGCAGGATTAGCATATACTTAATAGAATCCTTAATTTAAATTTAGGGTTTTTAGCCGTAAGGTATTTTGAAAAATTCGGTAGTTAGTCCATACTGTAATAAACAGCTAAAGAGATAAACAAAACAGGCTGTAAAGAGGTAAAGAGTTAGAGCATGAGCTAACTTTAGCAAACTTGTATTTAAATTGGTTTGGTCAGGTCGTTAATTGGTAAACTTTCCCCATTACTCCACTCCCTGTGGGAAAATACCGTCTAAGCAGATGTCTACGCAAGGAGGAGAACCTACATACTCAATTTGAACTTCCCAGTTCTAGCGCATTTGTAAGGTCCCTCGCCTTTTTCCCTGTGGGATTTTTCCAAAAATTTTGTTTCAGCTGATATGTACACCATACATATAGTTACAGAGGTGGGGGCAGGTCTTTAAGAGGTAGCCGTTTTGACCTTTTAACCCCCCGTTTAACACGTACCTGATAAAAATTTTCAATATACCTTATCAATGGCTCACATATAAAATTTCAGGTTTCAAGCCAAAGTGGCTTGGACAGGCTTTCAAGGGGGAAGTTTCCCATTGTTAACTCTCCCCAAAAATCCCATCTTAGCGGATGTCTAACCAAAGAAGAAATCTATATATGCCAAATTTCAGCTTCCTAGCTGCAGCGGTTGGGTCTGGGTGGCCATTAGATTCTTCAAAATAAAAGTTTCATCGAATTATATGCATAGTATAAGCTTGGGGTAGAGGGCGGAGCCTACAGCAGTAGACCTACTCAGCTCCCATTTTTCTCAGGTATTACGAGAAATAATAAATTATATTTTAAGCAAATTTCGATAATTTTTCCTTGAACAACCATTTTCACGATATTAACTAACAGGAGGTCGCAAATAAATGTATTTTTATATTGTTTGAAATGCTAAAAAATAAATAATAAGGTGCTAAAGCATTTTGATAGAACATCCTTTTATAGTGTGATAAAAAAAAACATAATTTTGTATTAATACTTAGCTCTGAAGCTCCAAAAATGGTGCCTCACTGGCTAAAATACCCCAAAAAAGGCTTTATATATATATATATATATATATATAATTCTTTGGAATTTAGTAATTATAATAAAACGAAATATAGATTTTTTAAAATTATATTTTATAAAAATAATAGCAAAAACAGACCTCAAGCCAAAATACATCAAAATAATATATTATCATAATTTAAGATTTTTTTTTTAATTTAAAAATTAGTTTATAATTAATAATTTCTTTTATTACTTTCATTTTGTTTCTTCTAGGAAATTGAAGTCTTAAAAATTCTACACCCATTTTATAATAACAAAATGATTTCCTTTATATTATTTTACCAACACCAATAACACGAACAAACAATTTTGATTTTTAACACTTTTCATAAAGTAAAGGGTGTAATTAAATATATATATTTTTTTGACTTTTGGTGACAATCACAAAAAAAGTCAGTCAGCCAAAAAAAAAAAAAACGATATCTAAAAAAACATACATTTTTTTAAGGTAAAATATTCCTTAAAAAAAAGAATATACATTTCATAAAAAACTGATGTAATTCGTACACTATGATGAAGGTCATTTCTAAAGAAATGTTAAAAAACAAAATACTAGAAGTCAAACCTTTCCAGGACACACATTTTTTTTGACCTTGATGTTTTTTTTATCTTTATTTTCCCTGATGGTGCTGACATATTTTTTTTTTTAACAAATTACTCTTTTTCCCTAGAATGTGTTATAAATATATTTATATTATACAACCTTTTCATTATGGTCGCACAAGTATTCGACATAGTTGGCCTTTATTTTGCCTTGTCTATTATTGTGTTAGTTTAAAAAAAATGACATACTCCTTTTTGTTCTTTTGGCTGCAGTTAAATTCGCCATGAGTTGCAATATTTTATGAAAATCGCTTTACTTTCGTTTTTTTTTTGTCTCGTCAATAATTTTGCATCTTTTTTTTTATGGCTTAAAAAGACTAGTGGCTACCTAAGCGCGTGATTTATTATCTAATGTTCGGATGATATCCCAGTAAGATTTCAGTATTGGGTGCTCATTACTTAGGTTATATATATATAATTATAATTCGAAACCAAAACTCATTATTTTTAATAGACAAGATCGATTTAGGAAGTAATAGTTGTATATATATTTTCTGTTTATAGAGAAATATAAAATTTTTTTAAAATCTCAGGGTTCTGGATAGAGGAAAGAAAAAACAATAATCACCCTTATTCTAGTTGTCGTCATCGACACAAGACAATGTCGTCTTGGGATTTTTTTTTGAAATTGGTATTCCCGTTGTCGTTATCGAAAATAATTGATAACTGTCGACAAGTATTTGGTATTCTGTAAGAAAATGTGACGCCGATATTGTCTTGAAACGACTCTGATTTTGTCGACACAATTTTTAGTAACGACTTGAGGAAAAGTAATGACTGAAAAAAACGGGAAAAATGGGAAGAAATATCAAATTTATTAAATGCACTTGGCCCACCGAGAATAATGTGAGATGGATGGCAGAAGGTAAAGAAAGAATGATCATATAAAGTGCATTATAAAAATATCACAAAATTAATTATAGGTTTGGCGAGACTTAAAATTTAAAGTTAAAAAGAAAATGGTAGCCAACAAAGCCGAGTGTAATGCTACAGGTGGCGTAAGATTCAAGCAACTTATATTGAGCCCGCTGGATGAAGCTGTGGCAAATCTTCTACAGTTTCAGAAACTCCTGAATCCTAAGTTAAAGTCGTTTCCAACACTGAGCTGGTACGACCCCTGGGCTAAAAATCTTAATGTAGCTGCCAACTTTATTGTTTTGGAAATAAATGTGGACTTGATTCTGGTTTTCAAATTAGGTGCTATTGTTTCCAGCACATCTTTGATGGCTGTTTTATTCAGCCGAAAGTAACTTTCAAACCTTTTAAAAAAATTAGAAGATTAACATTCTTTAAAGTAACAGACTTTGATTTTGCTACTCACTTGTTATCCGGCAGATTAAAGATATTGGATTTCTGTATGAGAAGTCTTCTTTC
Source organism: Eustalomyia histrio (assembly GCA_949748255.1). Classification (NCBI taxonomy): domain Eukaryota; kingdom Metazoa; phylum Arthropoda; class Insecta; order Diptera; family Anthomyiidae; genus Eustalomyia; species Eustalomyia histrio. Next base: position 131,953,611 of record OX456524.1, on the reverse strand, counting down.
CAATACTAGATTTTTTTTATTTTCTTCATCACTGGTATCAGAATTTAAATTACACATAAAAACATTTTTTCGCAAAAATAATAAACAAAATAAATCTGCCGACTCAATTTTTAGAGATGTGTTTTTGTTAAAATCGATAAACTGTCGACGTCGTTACAACACTGTTTTAGAATACCAATTTGGTGTCGAAGTGATGTCGACGTCGAAGCAAAGTGATGTTGACTCAAAAACGACGGCGACATTGATAACGACAACTAAAATAAGGGTGAATGTTTCGGCATTTTAAAAGATCACTTCGGAATTTTATTATAGGTGTTGCTAAAATTTCCCACACTCACCAAAAAAAAAAGTTTGTAATGGTAACTGAAAATTTTGCTGTTATAACGGGAAATTTTGCTAATTTGAGCCCAGCGGTATTTTTTGCTAATCTTAGCTGATGTGCTAATCTCGGCTGATGTGTAGTACAATGAAATTAGTAGAAAAAAAATAGTAGCCGCTACTAAATTTTAGTATACTTTTTCAAAAGTGAAATATAAAACCTGTTTGCTAAAATCAGCAAAAAAAAAATTACTAAATATTATTAATATAGATACAAAATTAATTTTTTTTTTTTTTTATCGAGCATCAAATTTTTTTTATTTTATTTATTTTTTTCAAAAAATATTTCATACAAAATTAAAAACAAAATCAATGGCTTAAAAATTTTAAAAATTGTTAAAACATAAACGAAATAATAATTTTGTTTTTATTTGGTAATTTCTGTTTTAAAAAATATTTTAGTCAATATTTTTGTACTTTTAAGGTCAAATATTAATTGATTTTAAGGCTGATTTTTAGAACTAAAAAACTTTCTAGTGCTATTTAAAGTGGATGTCCTATTTTCAGACATGAGTCGGTATATCCACTTCCGATCCTTTTTTTGATCTATGTAACATTTTAAGGCAATTTAAGTTTGTACAATACGTGAAAATTTCAATTTCAAATAACTTCATTTCAATTTTGCAAATTGGTTTTTAAAAATTTGTAAAATGATTTCTGAAATTAGCAACAAAAATTTATAAATATTCTGTAAAAATTTTGTAATATGTAAAATGTAAATAGCAAAAAAATTTGCTATATAATATGTTTTTTACTAAAAATCAGTACAACAATAGTGAAGTGGGATTGAAAACAGTTTACAAATTTTTCTACTAACTTTTTTTCTGAGTGCTTCATTGGCCTGTTCGTGCAGCATATCGGTATATGGGAACTATGTATTATTTACATCTGAAGCTGAAAGATATGTTCAGCAATTTTGTAGCAAATATTAACGCAAATATTACCGCTAATTTTTTTGTGGGATATTTTAACCCTCTTACTCCCCCTTTTAAGTAATGCTAATTTTTGTCTCTATTCTTACAAATCGTAAAAAAACCACCCCTAAATAGGGGGAGAGCGGGAATGAAATGTTCTATAAAAATGTTGCTCATACAATTTTACTACATATGTCAGAACACACCAAAGCCCAAAACTTAACACAAACACCAATAACCAGTCAAATTTAAGAGTGCTCATCAGATTTTGGGATTGAAATGCCGGAAATTTCTAACTTTAAAGTAAGAAATTTTAAATTCATTATATAAACACTTATATAGGGGCATTTTGGTACTGTTACACAGAAGGTTTTGGGGTTCGGTCCCCAGCGACGACAATATAAATTTAGAAGTATAATATGTAGAAGCTTTCTATCCCTCACACATATCACAACTTCGTGGTTCGGTTATTCCTATAGAACTTAGCCCCTGGGAAGTAAAATATAAATTAAAAAAACTTTAACAATTTCGCAACAAGTTTTCTACGATTTATCATCTCGCTTAATTACAGTGTTGCCATATTTTAAACCCTTCTTCTTTCAGCTCACAACAGCAACACATTAATTGGTACAAGAAGTTCCTGTGTGTTGCTTTTCTTAAAGAAAAAAAAAACACTTATTTGGTAATGCAAAATTTTGGCTGGGATATCCTTACCTAAGTCATAGACAATCGCAGGATAATAATTATGATAATGCTATTTAAAATTTATTCTACGAATATATTTGTACCATCTTTTTTGTACCATTAAAAAATGTAGGATATGAGGGGGAGCATTCACTACCTTTCTTTACAAACCGCTGTCGTTACTAAACCAACAATATTTAAAAAAAAAAATTAAATATTTTAGATTTTAAAAAAAAAATTATTTTTTTTTTTTTTAATTATCAACTGGCATATTAATAACCACGTGGAAAGTGATAATCGGTACTAACTTTTGTGCCCCACTGGCGAACCTCCCCTGCTACCCTATCTTTTTAATATTTGCAATATATTTGCAACTCTTTTGTACAGTAACTTAAGTTTTTTTTCTGGTTATGAAAGATAAAGAACGCTCTGTTTTTTAATCGGGAATTCAAGCAAAAAAAAAAAACAGCGTGTTCTTTGTTAAGCACCTTTAATATTCTTATATATATATTTTTTTCCTAAAAAATACAGTAATTAAATATAAATTTTTTAGAAATTCTTTCTTAAAAAATATTTCTTTGTTTAATGAATTAAGTTTTTTATGAAGGGTAGTGCTAAAAAAATAACAAGAAGATATGTTTTACTAAAACATAAGTTGGTTTAACTCAATTAGCCTTTTTTTTAAAAAAAAAATTACACTTTTTTAACATACATAAATAGGGGCATGAGTTTTTTCTGAATTCTGAATTCATTTAATCTTTTTACGATTACATATTTAGCTGTTTTTTATTACAAATTTTTGAAATAAAAACAATGTTTTTGCTGTTGAAAGGTAGAGTACTTTTTTAGTTCACTTGAATTTGTTTGTTTTACTTTGGTTTTTTGTTGGGTTTGAATAACAAATTTCTTTTGTTTTTTAACATATTTTTTCAGCCTTATAGTTTTACAGTCAATCCTTTGTTTTGCTAAAAAATATATCTGCGTTAACCGTTTTTCTCTGGTAATGATGAAATGTTACAAAATAATTTGTTGAGTTAGGTTTTCTAAGGAAAACGTTGAAAAAATATATGCCCAGAAAAAATATCGCTTTTGTTTTATACTTATGCAAACTCGTAAAAAATATTTCGCATCAGAGCTTGAAAAGGATTAATTTTTTTTTGAATTAATTGGCATACAAATTTATTTATAAATCAGTGATTTAGTCTAATTTATATTGGTTGATATTTTTTTAAAAGAAAATCCACACTGAGGAAATTCTTTCAATGGAAACCATGTCAAATAAAGGAACATTCAGTTATTTTTTTTACCGAGTTGGTAGGTAAAATTTTAACATTTATTTTTAACTGTTTAATCATTTGTTTTTTCTGATGTTTAACCAACATTTTAAAATAAATAACAAAAACCATTTAATTTTAATGAAATGTAAGTATACATTATCATTTCTTTTAAATTGTATTTTCTGTAATTTTAACTTACAAACTATTTTAGAATTTGCTGACTGATGATTTTCTTAAAAAAGTGGGAAATGGAATAAAAAACATTTGAAAGTACAATTTTTTTCTTATTCAGCAAATTCTTCCCGAAACACCGAAGGAGAGCATGGCTATATGTATAGAAGGAATAGATGAACTCATAGTAGAAAATTATTTAATCAATAATAATAATTTTGCAAATCGATTCGTTAACTATTAAAACAAATTTAAAAACTGAATTAAGGAATTATGTTTTTAAATGTCTGGTGCGCACAAATAGTTTGAAACCCTGTGGAGTTTTCCAAAAAAAAGTATATTATTTTTTGCCCGCACTAATTTGAATGAATTTGAGAATCATGGTCGACTAAACTCATTTCAAACCTTAAGTTAAATTAGCAAATTCTTGTAATAATTTTTTATGAACGCTCTGGATTTAACCCGGAGCAGACTCGACAAAAAAATTTTACAGGCACAGAGTTTTTGTTTCAAAATATTTCATTTTAGTCTTACGTTTAATCTTTTAATAAAATATGTCATTAAGGATGAAAAAAATAAAAAGTTTTTAGGAAATTTACCTTAAGGGTGGTGGGGGGTGGCAAAATATTGTCCTCTTGGCGGCCTGTCCGAAACCTTTTGAGAAGATATCTGAAATTTAAAATATGTGCTTAACTGGAGTTTAAGCTATTTTACTGATTAGACGCTTTCTGAAATTTTTCTGGGAGCGTGGTACAAATTAGGGTTCAATGTCTTCACCTTAACGGGCATAAACTGGCATTTTATGGGCTTATTGATTTACAAAATTCTTTTTAAACATTTGCGCCAGGATTTTTGTAAAATGTGGGTTTAGAAAAGGATAGGTCTCACCCTTAACGGCGTGCCCAAACCGCTGGCTAAAAATCTAAAATTCAAAACTTTTGCTTTATAGAGTTTTGGCTAATTCATTGATAATTTAAAATTTTCTACAAAAACATGGTAAGCACAGGATTGAAAAGGGAGAAATAAATCTCCCTCTTAAAGGTCATTCCAAACTGCTTTGGCTAGAAATCTGATATATTCCTGTAATATGGGCTAACTCATTGATAATATACTTTTTAAAAATGTCCGCCTGAAAAATAGTAAAATAGGAATCCAAAAGGATAAAAGTGCTGTCCTTAATGGCCGGCTTTAGCCACTTTGGCTAGAGTTCATAATTTTAAAGAGCGAATGAAATTAAAATACTAAAATTTGGAAACACAATAAAACGGAAATCAGATGAAATTAAAAAATTACACAATGGAAACGATGCGAAAGGGAATCATTGGTCAAGAGGAACGAAATGGAATGGGTTCCTAGTGTAATTTAAACACGAGACAAAAAATTAAAGGAAAGAAAATAAACAAAAAAAATATGAATTACACCAACATACTTACACCCTTTCACATCTCGGTAAAGGAGGACGCCTGTAGGGATGTTCTGCATCTCCGGGAGTTTAGTAATATCAAGGAAGGTGACCAGCGGGGCCACATGGGGATAGCAGGGTTGTTCCTTGAAGATCCACTGACCAAGGTCACGGATAAGATGTTACCACAGCAGATTTTTACTAGGAATTATGATGTGGCCATCTTCGAGAGACGCATTTGGACCCGCAAATCTTTGAGCCCGAACAGGGATCACAGGTTTGGTTTACTGACGGCTCGAAACAGATCAAAGGAGATACGGGTGCGGGCGTTTATGGACCCAATTTTCAACGTGCCCTTCCTATGGGCACGGAAATCTTTGCCATCTTTGTATGCGCATCAGAGGGTCTTAGAAGGGCTACAAGGGGGCGATTTATTTATATACCTTCGGACAGTCCAGCGGCACTCAGGGCATTGTTGTCCTATGACGTGTCGTCTAAGCTTACCCTGGACTCCATTGAGTATCTCAATATACTTGGTGGATCCAAAAAATTTATTCTTATTTGGGTTCCTGCGCAAGAGGGGCATGCGGGCAACGAATTTTTCGACAGGTTGGCCTACTGTGGCGGCCGTCGTCACTTCTTTAGCCCTGAACCTTTCCCATGGGTTATATCTGAGAAAAACTCAAGAGTTGGAGGGACTCCAAGGCATATGAAAGCTGGAAAGCGCCAAGTTAAGAGATTCATTTTCCCATCTAGTGGAAAATCCAGGAGACTTCTTTCTATGAACAGGAAGGACATAAGCGCCTTAACAGGATTTTTCACTGGACACTGTTATCTCAGGTACCATTTGAGGAACAGAGGTCTGTCTGACTCAGATACTTGTAGGTTCTGTGAATTGGATCATATACTCTGCGTGTGTCCTAGGCTTCGCGGCAACAACACAACATTCAGGATGTCTAGGTCCAAATTTCATACCAAGTTTATTTTTCTTTTGTAAATTTTAAAAAAATATTTTTATCACCGTTCTTGTTTTTTAACCCTTTTTGAAATTAATTATATTTTAAATTTTAATAATTACCCAATGGATTAAATTTCAAATCAGTTTATCTTTTATAACACGAGCGCATATGGTCTTATAACCGGCGCCCTTTTTGCTTTATTTTATAAATTTATTTTGTAAAATATTTTGTAAATAAATAAATATTCTAAAAAAATATTCCAAAATAATGAAAAAAAAAAATATTACGATTTCTAAAGTTCTTTGAAATTTAGAAATATTTTCTAATATTTTTCAAAACAATTTTAAATCCTGTTGTAATTTTTTTTTAGTTTAGAATATATTTAGACACCTCGCACAGGGCCTAAAAATTGAATTCAATATACAATATACCCAAATGGCCTTTAAATTATAAGGACTACGGGAATTTTTTTTATTTTCTACATCAAAAAAACTATAACTTTTTTGCACATCTTGTCGCCCTTCCTCTTAGCTATCTGGTGTTTTGGCAGGGATTCCAACTATCTGCCGTATTTTGTGCATCCGTTTTCAGTCCTACAGATAAGTCTGCTTCGTCCGCTAAATTATTTATTTTCTAAAAATATATTTATTCTCCTTATCAAAGGGATTTCCTTTTCTTTCAACTGAAACGCAAACCTTACGCCGAAATTACCAAAAGGCACTGGTAAAGAAAACTGAAAAAAATCTTAAACCTTTAAGAAGGACAATCTATATATTTTCCATCTCTTTTCAGTGTGGGGTCTATCCCACTTACATCCAGGTAAAAAAAAAGATTGAAATATCCTATTTGTTCGAAAAGCCTAACATATTACCTGAGGGTGAGGCTTTACTGTTACAGCTGCTACTGGTTTTGTTTCGTTTTACTTAATTTTTTAATAATATTAAAAAAAGATTTTAATTGTTGTGGTGTTTCCATTTTTTTTATGGTATTGATTTTAAAACTAAAAAGTGAATTGCGGTTGTTTTTCTAAATTTGTATTATTTTCCCAGTGAGTCCGTAAAATTTTCCCACCTGCCACCTGCCTAATGTGCTATCCAAGGAAGAAAATTCCAGAATCTCTTATCACCCCGACATCCTAACTTTCTTAATGTCAATCACAATTTTTCCAGTCCTTGGCGGCATTATCTCTGAAAGTTTACCGAAAATGTCTTTGTCATATTTGTTTATACTTGCATTCAAGTATTCATTAACTATCTATGAAATTTTCTCACGCAGAGAAAAAGCATAGTGTGCATGTAGAAATCAGGTATGATTGTCAGAACCAAGTTATTGGGTTTCTAACCATCAATATGGTCGCTACCATCATTACTTAGTAAATATTTTACTATTTTATGATTGGCTGTAACAATACTGTGGTAACAAAAATTATGACTATGAAAAAAATACAATAAAATGCTGGCAACAATCAATAAATAATTATACATCAAATAAAACATGACGTAAACATTTACAGTCATAATATTGTCTTGTCTCCATAAAAACCAAAATTTTATCAAAAAAATCAATCATATATTGTTAACTAAAACTGGACAAATATCAGATGGGTATTATCCTTCACATATCATTAAAAGATTTTATCAATTGACCCATTAAGATCCAGTTTATTTTTTTTTTAGCTTTTGAAGATTTTTTTAAAGGGGCTTTTCGAAAATTCCTTATACATATAATATTATTTACACTAATCAATTCATTGTCAAAAAGTTTCTATTGAAAGATTTTATATTTTTTAATTCTTTTCAATAAAAACAATTAGATTTTTTTATTTAAATATGTTTATTATTAATTCATTTCTTGTAAAAAGTTTTCAAAATATTAATAAACTATTTTTTATAATAAAAAGTCTGTAGAACTCATGATTTTTTTTTGTACGAAAAGGTTTCTTACACAAAATAATATATATTTATAAATTTATCTGATAAAAACATTTTAAGATTCTATTGCCTTTTCTTTAAACTAAAATTCTCAGATTCTCCAAACAATTTCTTAGAAAGAAAAATTCATAGATTCTGAAGACTTTTCATCACAAAAAAACTTAAATTTTAAGGACTTTTTCTAGTAGAAATATTCTTAGATTCTAAAGACTTTTTCTAAAAACTTGCTAATAAAATCTTAAAAATTTCTAACAAAAAAAGTTTTAAAAAGTTTTTCTTAAAAAAAAGTCCACAGAATCAAAATTTTCTTAAAAGAAAAGTTCTTAGAATCTATGATTTTTTCCTTAAAAATTTTTCTTCAAAAAGTCCTAAATAACAATTTTTTTTATAAAAAACATTTCTAAAGGTAATATTCTTAAATTTAAAGAGCTTTTTCATAGATTCTAAGAACTTTTCCTATAAGAAATTTTCTTAGATTATGGATCATGATCATGATAATTCAGAAATCATAATATAGTTATGAGGGACAATAATATAATAACATTTTGAGTATACTATGATTATGTGCGATCATATAATGATAAATTCAATATCATAACACGTTTATTTAGTATTGCAATTTTTTAATCATAATATAACTGGTTATTTTATTATCATAATATGAAAACCATATTATAGTACGACTATGGTTGGCGCAACCATAAACCCAAAAATATATAATGCTCTTCGAATATGATTGCCCCAGCCATGTTTTTTCTTTGCGTGCTTATTCAAATTTGTTTGTTCTAACAAATAACTCCTGTCATTTTAGTGATTTTATTTTACATTTGCCACTACTTCATAAACAATTTCTGGGCAACATTTAGAGATTTTATTTTTTTAAAACATCAAAAATGCCAGATGAATGATTTCATTATTTTTATAATATAAAATAATATTTTTTTTTTGCTAATAATTTGTTAATTGTATATTTTGATTCTTTGTTAATTAACATATTAACAAATTGTTTGAAAACCACATCAAATCACTTAACTGATTTAAGTAAAAACAAAATGTGTTATAATTCCTCATAAGCATTCTTTCACAAAACAACCAACACACTTTAAAATTGTTAATGCTGAAAGCTTCCGCATAAATGATCATAAATCTTTGGTAAATAAAAAATAAAGCAAATTATTAATAATTTAATAAAATACCTTTTATATATAAAATAATTACTACACATAGTTAGATGACTACGATAACATGGAAATACAAAAAAGTAAAAAAAAAAAATAATATCATCAATTTGAATCAAACACAAAATTAATGCAACTTTTATGATGATTTTTTTTTTCATAGGTTTTTTTCTAAAAACAAAAAACTGTAATTAAAAAATTATGATTAATATTTTTTTCTTTTCAATAAAAACAAAAGAAATAAATAAAAGATATTAAAAACTAAACAAATTGGTACCAGTTTAATAAACAGCTTTAAAAATAAAACGTAGTCATATGCACGCAGAGAAAAAACATGGTTGCAACATGATCACTGCTACTATATTATGCTTGCTGCATTCCGTTATGGTTGTCACAATCAAGGTATTCTTTTATAAATAAGTTCTAACCATCAATATGGTCATTACCATCATTATTATAGTAAATATTTTATTATATCATGATTGCCACTTTTTTTATAACATGATTGGCTGTAACCATACTGTAACAAAATTTCTGACTATGAAAAAAATAATATAATTATAGAAGTAAATATAAAATGGTGAGAACAATCAATGAATAGTTTTAAATGAAATAAAACATGACTTTGATATTTACAGTCATAATACTGTCCTGTTTTCATAAAAAAAATTTATCAGTTCAGTCACTCATGATAAAATATGATAATTTTTACCTGGAGGGTTTCATTTTCGATATAACATTATATTTTACACTGATCAATTCATTGTGAAAGAGATTCTATAAAACAAAAATTATTTTTTTTTAATTTGTTTATTAAGTAATTTTTTGTAAAAAACGACTTTTTCACTCCCTCTAGCGCTCATCCTTACAACTTGTTCTATTTAATAAAAAATTTGTGTTTACTATTCGTTAGTAATATTTAATTATGATCTCGAGCCTGATAAAATTAAAAATATATAATTAAAACACATAGATCGAATAATATACAAAAAATTACATACAAAATTATTTTAGTAATATTCTGAGTACTTTCTCCACAAGAAAGTCGTTTTTTTTTACAAAAAATTACTTAATAAACAAATTAAAAAAAAATTATTTTTGTTTTATAGAATCTTTTTCACAATGAATTGATTAGTGTAAAATATAATGTTATATCGAAAATGAAACCCTCCAGGTAAAAATTATCATATATTATTATGAGTGACTGAACTGATAAATTTTTTTTATGAAAACAGGACAGTATTATGACTGTAAATATCAAAGTCATGTTTTATTTCATTTAAAACTATTCATTGATTGTTCTCAGCATTTTATATTTACTTCTATAATTATATTATTTTTTTCATAGTCAGAAATTTTGTTACAGTATGGTTACAGCCAATCATGTTATAAAAAAAAGTGGCAATCATGAAATAATAAAATATTTACTATAATAATGATGGTAATGACCATATTGATGGTTAGAACTTATTTATAAAACAATACCTTGATTGTGACAACCATACCGGAATGCAGCAAGCATAATATAGTAGCAGTGATCATGTTGCAACCAGGTTTTTTCTCTGCGTGCAGTGTCAAACACTCGGTTGGTTACTTTATTCTTTTGTATATTTTATATAGAGATTGGCTTGATTATCTCAATAAGAACAAATTCCATGGTTTTCAGCTAAAAACGCGTTATGTAATTTTTCTTAATTTTGAGTTTTGATGTTTAATTTTTATTATTTAAAATGTTCGGTTCTAACATCGTCTACTAAAAATTCAAATAAAACCAAATTTAATCTCAAAATTTATAAGTAAGCCGTTTTGGTTTAAATTCTATGTATTTAGCAACTAAAAGTCAGATTGTAAAATTTCTAAATCTTACATCATTATTAATTTCCAATTTACTGCCTAATTTCTTCCTCGCCACAGTCTAATTCCCTGGCAAAACAAAAATAGGAAAATTTTCGCATAATAAATAAGTGATCTTGATTAAAAGAAATAAACCGCAATAACTTCAAAACCATTTTGTGGTTTTCAAAGTACCTACAAAACACTTTGCTTTATAAATATAATATTTTCACATAGACCACAGCATCTCTCTTTTTTTCTTCTTCTTCTTCTTCTTTGTACTTTAAAAATGTATTTCCCGTCATCAATGGCCAAGACAGGCACATATTTAGATCTACTGCTTTAGTCATCATGTGTTTATCATATGTGTTATAATGTGTGATTATAATCCTAAAATCATTGATAATCTTTTGACTAAAATTAGTTTTTGTTGCTTGGCTTACATGCGTTTTGGCATTTTTACATTTTCCAGCTTAAATAAAGGTGGATAGATTAGCTAGCATTAACCACAGCTTAGGCAGTTTTGTTTTGGCTACACATGTTAAAACTTGTGCAATTTGGATATTACTAATCATAGGATTTTATGAGAAACAAGTCTGGTATTTTGGAATACAGAACATTGACAAATGTTTGGGTTACAAAACTAAGTTAAAACAAAGATTTAATTAAGATCAAAACGTTTTTAGAGAGAGACAGAGATAGAAAAATCAGAAAAACCAGATCGTAATGTTTTTTCCAAATATGGGATTTTCAAATTTATGAAAAATATTCAAGAAGAACAAGTAAATATGTTCCCAATGTCTAGTAATAATAATGACAATCAAAAACCACAGAAAATATTATAGTGATTAACTACTATCTTTACTAGTAAGACCAACATAATAATCTGTTACTAAAAGTCAGTAGTCAGTAATATTGTAGACTGTAGTAACGTGTGTAGTTGTCAACTTCCGCTTTGGGTGGGGTTTTCCATAAACTCAGTATTTTAAATCTTAAACAGATGACGTTTTTAACATTATGTGGTTTCAATATAGCAAAATTGATCATGATTTTATTTTTTGTTGTATTTCATAATGGATTTGAATTAAGTTTCAAATTAAAATACAATTTTCTTATAACTGTCATGTGAAATTTTATCATAACTAAAACAAGCAAAGAAAAAACATGGTTGGGACAATCATATTCCAAGAGCATCATATATTTTTGGGTTTATGGTTGCGCCAACCATAGTTGTACTATCAAATGGTTACCATATTATTATAATAAAATAACCATATTTTTTACATAAAATGGTCCCTACAGTTATATTATGATTAAAAAATTACCATATTATTGTCCTAAATAAACATGTTATATAGAATTTATCATCACATGATCGCATGTAATCATAGTATGCTCAAAATGTTATTATATTATAGTCCCCCATAACTATATTATGATTCCTGGATTATCATTATATGATCCATAATCTAAGAAAATTTCTTATAGGAAAACTTCTTAGTATCTATGAAAAAGCTCTTTAAATTTAAGAAAATTTTCTTTAGAAATGTTTTTTTCTAAAAACAATTGATATTAAGAACTTTTTGAAGAAAAATTGTTAAGGAAAAAATCATAGATTCTAAGAACTTTTCTTTCAAGAAAACTTTGATTATATGGTCTTTTTTCAACAAAAATACTTACAACTTCTTTTGTTAGATATTTTTAAGGTTTTTTTTTAGAAAGTTTTTAGAAAAAGTCTTTAAAATCTAAGAATATTTCTACTAGAAAAAGTCCTTGGAATTTAAGTATTTTTCATGATAAAAAGTCTTCAAAGTCTATGAATTTTTCTTTCTAAGAAATAGTTTGGAGAATCTCGAGAATTTTAGTTTAATGAAAAGTCCATAGAATCTAAAAATGTTTTTATTAAATAAATTTATAAATATCTATTATTTTGTGTAAGAAACCTTTTCGTACAAAACAAAAAAAGACTTTTTATAATAAAAACTGTTTTATTAATATTTTGAAAATTTTTTACAAGAAATGAATTAATAAACATATTAAAATAAAAAAAAAAACCAAATTGTTTTTATTGAAAAGAATTAAAAACTATAAAATCTTCCAATATAAACTTTTCAACAATGAATTGATTAGTGTAAATAATATTATATGTATAAGGAATTTTCGAAAAGCCCCTTTAAAAAAAATCTTCCAAAGCTAAAAAAAACAAACTGGATCTTAATGGGTCAATTGATAAAATGTTTTCATGATATGTGATACCCATCTAATATTTGTCCAGTTTTAGTAAACAATATATGATTGGTTTATTTTAAAACATTTTGTAGTAAAAACAAACTGACTGTACTGATAAAATTTTGGTTTTTATCAAAACAAGACAATATTACGACTGTTAATGTTAAAGTCATGTTTTATTTGATGTATAATTATTTATTGATTGTTGCCAGCATTTAATCGTTGCATAATTATCATATTTTTTTCATAGTCAGAATTGTTGTTACCACAGTATGGCTACAGCCAATCATGATATAAAATAGAAAGTGACAATCCTAAAATAGTAAAATATTTACTAAATAATGATGGTAGTGACCATGTTGATGGTTAGAAACCCAATAACCTGGTTCTGACAATCATACCCAATTGCAGCAAGCACACTATAGTTGCAGTGATCATATTGCAACTATTCTTTATAATATTTTTTTTATATAGAATTTTAAAAAATTTTGAAAAATTTTTCAAAAGATTTCATTAAACTATAAGTTCAAAATCATTAATACATTAAAGAATCTTTAATAATTCCTTATAATGAAATTAAATTATATTTTATATGTTAATTGAGTTGACTTAATATGATGTCAATAATTTCATAATTATTATTTATGTGGTCATGGTAAATAATAATCATAATAAGAATAATATTTTAGGGGTTTTTATTATTGGCAAAATTTTTTTTGTTTTCAATTCAAGCAACCCTTTTTGAGGGTAGGGGTTATTGCCCAAATCTTTTGTTTGCTGCAGTCGTGTTATTTAAAAAAAGAATTATAGAAATGGTTTTTTTTTTGTTTGTTGTTTATATCATATTTACAAATATTTGCATATTATATTTATTATTATATTGATAATATTAATTATGCTAATTTTTAATAATTCCTAATATTTGTACCATTTTATGATTTATGGCGATTTTTAAAATTTGTTTTCAATATAAATCATATTAAAGGGTTTTTACTAAAATTTCACATGTAATGGGTTAAAAGTAACTACAAATTTCTGCATAAATTTGTACATTTCCTTTCAAGAACATTTTCTAAATTGTAATATGAAACTCACTAAAATTAAAAAAAAAAAATATTTAATTTGAATTAAATCGACAAACTGCAATAAAAAATGCTTATAGTATATAAAAACAAAAATCATTGTAATATAGAAAATTTGTGTAAGTTGTTTAGATATTCTTAATTACAAAAAAAAAAAAAAAAAATATTTTAGATAGAAATTAAAAACTCTGATGTATTGAAATTTAAAATTAATTTTTTTTATCGATTCGTTTATTTGTAATTTTCAAGACAATTGATTTAAGAAAATAAAATTTTTGAATTAAAAGCAATTCTTTTATAACATAAATAACGTCATAGTGCTCGTTAGGAAAATGCCATCACAAAAGTTTTCTATTTGATTTACATTTGATTCATCATTAATAAAAATATATGTGTTACTAGCTTAAAAAAAATGTTTCTGGTCTGAATGCCGGAATTATCGCATTCATTAAATGAAAATGATTCATAGAATACCTTGGGCGGTTTGCCCAAAAGAAATTTGGGCAGACCGCCAAAAGGGAGACTTTTCCCATTCTATTAGAAACTTTCAAAAATCCGGTCTGGTCAGTAATAATCTTAAAAATCAGGGTTTTTATTTAAAGGGGTTTGCGCAGGCTGTCAATATGTAGATTGTCCTGTTTGTCCCTTCCAAAAGTTAGAATACGAAATAATTCTAGCGAACATGTTTTTCAAATTTCAGCTTTCTAGACAAAGAGGAATGGGCAGAACGTCAAGAGGAAGATGCAAATTTTAACTTCCTGGCTTCAGTGGTTTAGGCAGGCCGTTTTAGGGGCACTCACCAAAAAAAATCTGTAATGGCAACTAAAAATTTTGCTGTTATTACGGGAAATTCTGCTAATTTGAGCCCAGCGGTATTTTTTGCTAATCTTAGCAACACATGTCTGCTGACGTGTAGTACAATGAAATTAGTAGAAAAATTAGTAGCCGCTACTAAATTTTAGTAGACTTTTTGTAAAGTGGAATTTAAAATCTGTTTGCTAAAATCAGCAAAAAAAATTACTAAATACTATTAATATTAGTACAAAATTTTAGATTTATTTGTTTTATCGAGCATCCAAAATTTTGATTATATTTTTTAAAAGATGTTTTATACAAAATTAAAAAAAAAATCAAAGGCTTAAAAATCTTAAAAATTGTTAAAACATAAACGAATTTATCATTTTGTTTTAATTTTTTTTTTTTACTTTTAAGGTTAAATTTAATTGTTTTTAGGGCTGATTTTTAGAACTAAAAACCCTTTTTAGTGCTATTTTAAGTGGATGTCCTCTTTTTAGACATGAGTCGGTATCTTCACTTCCGATCCCTATGTAACATTTAAGGGCAATTTAATTAGAAATAACATTTCCTTCACTATCGACTTTTTTAAAATTAGTAATTTTTTTTTTCAAAAATTTGTAAAATGATTTCTGAAATTAGCAATGAAAATTTGTAGATATTCTGTAAAAATTCTGTAATTTGTAAAATGTAAATAGCAAAAAGATTTGCTAAATAATAATTTTTTTACTAAAAATCAGTACAAAAATAGTAAAGTGAGATTGAAAACCGTTTACAAATTTTTCTACTAACTTTTTTTTCTGAGTGGGGGAGACTTTTCGCACTTTGCACTCTTATTTTTACCATGTCCCTGGAGAAAGTTTAAAAATATAATTTATGAATTATTTAGCCAATATTCCAGGGATTGCATACTTTAAATTTTAGCTGTCTAGCCAAAGGGTTTTTTGCAGGACTTCTTAAGGGAAACTTTCCCCGTTTATGCCTCTCTGATTGAAAATTTCCAAAAAAAAAATCTTCCCGTCTGATTTAGCGAAATACTAAAAACACTTACACGTCCATACAAATAAATTAAATAAAATTTAATATACATGAAACCAAATTGTGCCAACATATTTTCAAGGCAACAACATCTCACTGTGTACGGATAAATAAAATATGTATATCTGGAAGCGTCGCACACTACAATTTAAGTTGAAGATGACCATCACTGAACATCCGAAATATATTATGTATTATATTTATTCATTATATAATTCATATTGTTAAATTAATATAAATATTATGTATAAAAAAGTTTTTGTGCAGTTTAATTTAAACCATTGCGTTGATAAACATAAATAATTTTTTTTATATTTTTACGCAAATTGAAATGCAAATTATTTTTAAAATTTTATTTAATTTTAACACACTTTCAATATAAAATTACCCATTATGTGTGTACCAACCTATGCATAATGTATGTTCTTTTTTTGTTTACGCACACAGAGTAAATTTACCCAATTTATAGTAGGAGAACAGTTTCATACTATAAGTTGGGTAAATTTCAACAGAAATTTATTAAAGTGTATTTAAAAATTTGTTTTTGATTTATTCAAAAAATCCGAAATTTTGATCGGGGTGCGCCTTGAATTAGCGTTGTCCGATTTGATCTTAATTTTCAGCACAGATAGCTGGCACCTAATGACATCAAATTCTGTCCGGATATCCACGAAATTTTAGAAAAAAAATTATCCCATACAAACTGTTGGGTAAGTACACTCATAGAAAAAAAATTGGATACAAATTTGTATCAAATTTAACCCAATACGTACTAAAAGTATTTTATAGCCTTTTTTTTGTTAGTTAGACTTCACAGTCTTTGAATGATTTTAGCCTATGAATGATTCGAACCCGCCTACTAGGCAGATGAATTGGTGATACTACTTAAAGGGCCTTAAGATTACTCGAATCATGTTATAAATGGGAAAAATCTAGGGCATTGATTTTCATTCTGTTAAGACAATGATATGTCTACTGAATAAAAAAAGGAGGCATTTAAGATTACCCCTCCCGGGTTTGAACATGAAAATTAGGGATATTGTCAAGTACCTGGAAATTGTTCTGCATAGGAAACTGTTCATATCGAGAGTAGAACTCCTAAAGCTCACCATGTGTGGGCAGTATGTGCATTAGAGGCCTAAACCCATGAATTACTTATTATTACTCAAGTATTTTCAACACCTGAGGAAATGTTTTATAGTGAAACCCAAAACGGTTTTGCGGTTTTGTTGTTGCGGCTAGGTCGACATTTACAAAGGCAATGAACACAATATTCTCCATCAAACCGATAGATGTTGAAATTAAGTATGAGGCAGCATTTAACACTGACAGACTGACGTTGCTTGGGGATTGATCTCTTGGAGGCTGGCATATCCAGCATTAGAGAATCTTTGAAAATCTGCCGGGATATCACATTTAATATGCGGCATGTGATAGGGTGGCCGTACAATGTGTATTGGAAAATTTGAATTTTGTATTTTCTTTTCCTGGACAGAGAGTTATAGAGGTATAAAGAAATATTGGATGATACCAATGAAATTCGAATAGCTTAAAACTAGACAAACTAGGAGAACTGGCTTAGGTTTATTTTGTATTGATATGAATGTAGGAGTGTGCTTTCGGCTCCCAGACCCCAGGCAGTTGTTGTGGTTATTATGGAAGTCATTTGGTTGCTAACTGTGACTAATAATTTTGGGGGAGTAGTCATCTTCACTGATAGGTCAGACTGCGGTAAGGGCTTTGTCAGTGGAGTCTGTAAAATAAAACACCGTTTTGAATTGCAACCGGGAGTGGTGCGCACTTATGCTGGCACTGGACGTGTAAGGTACCCGATCCCTGTGGGGTGTAAGGGAATTAAAAGGCTGAAGATCTAATCTCCGTTAACCTCCAATATCCAAGATCTTTTTGGATGAAGACAAAGGAACTGAAACGATAGCCCACAAATAGGGAGATCTGAAAAGCAGATGGTGTTGGGGCTTTCAAGAAGGTTTTGTGTGCTGATCCGAATGTGGGCAAGACGAAGAGAATATTAAGACTGGCCAACCTTATGGGATTTTTCTACACTAAAATTACTTCCTGTGGCATTAAGCTTTCACGAAGGTTCTGTGTGCTGACCCGAATGTGGGCAAGACGAAATACTTCCTGTGGAATACGGAAACAGTGACTTTATAGTTTATAGGACCTGTGAGGAGGAAGACAAGACTCTGGAGCACTTCCTTTGTTATTTCCTGTCTTTCACAACAAGCAGGGATAATAGGATAACAAAACATCTGGGTATATATGAGCAAAACTGCTTTCGTCTTTGCGTTGGGAGTGCAATTTCAACGGACGGACAGGCGGGCATGGACTTATATAAAAATCAGGAATATATATAATTTTTAGGGTCTCAGGCTTTATTTTGATGTGTTACATACGAAATGACAAACTAGATATGTGGACGGCACAACAATATCTTAAGCAAGTGAAGCCATTTCTACTATTGATTTTTTTCTAAAAGACATTTTAATGATATTTAGAATTTGAATGAATAATAATAAGATTTTCTATTTTATTTTTATTTTTATAATTATAAGTTTTTTCTTTTCCAAAAGATAACTTCCTTTTTGATTTAAACCGCTAATTACATATTTAAATGTCTAATGGCTCAATTACTAACACCTTTTTCGAAAGCAGGCGGTAACATTTGAAGTCCTCCTCAAATCGTGTCTGAATGCCTGTACTTGCTATGTTTTGGTAAAAAAAAAAATCAAATTTATGGTGACATTTTCATCAACTACAAAATAAGTAAATAAATTACCATAGAAATTATCCCGTGAGAACATAAAAAAAAAAATAATTTTTTTTTGTTTTTGATTTTAAGGAAAAGTAATATAAACTACAACACTAACGGAAGACTGGCGTCCAAAAGACTATAAACCATTTATGGTGGGGGGGACATTGAAATGCAATTATCATATTAAACATTACAGGATTTTAAAACAAAACACAAATTAAACATGAACATTAACATAAGAACTAAACACTAAAGAACCATTACATAATATAAATGTTAGAATACACATGTACGTGCTTAACATGTTTTTAAACTAATTACAATGGTAACAAAATTATATATTATATAAAAATACACTTGTATATAATAAAATACAATTTCATTCATGTTTAGAAAACAACTGTGCAAAGGAATTAATCGTATATTTAAAATAATGCATGTGTCTTAAGTCTTTTGTTTTTCTTTTTGTTACTTTATTTGTATGAGAACAATTTACAATTAATAAACAATTAAATCAAACTATTTGGGCGCCAGTCAGACGTCTGAATGCATTATTTTGTCTTTAAATTATAACTAGATTGTGTTATGCATTTTTAATTTTCTATTATTTTATAAATGTTTTAAAATTATTTTTTAAACAAACCAAAATATATTGAAAACTAAGCTTTTTTTTATTGTATTTAAAATAATAATTTTTATTTTATTTTACAAATATTTTATTTTTATTATTAAAGTTTTTTGACCTTTAGCTTTGTTTTATTTTCGTTAAGAAAATTTATTAAAAAAAAAAGCACAGGAAATGCATGTACTGTTATTGTTTTTTTTTTACTTTAATTCTGTATATATAAAAGAAAATTCCAAAACGTTTAATTTTTGTTTAAAGCTATTTTTACATTTTATTCAATTTACTACTTGTTGTTTGATTATTTTTATGCACTTGTCTTGTTGTTTAACGTGCTTAATTTTTTTTTGTATTTATGTTCAAAATGCATTTTATATGCTAATCATTTTGTGTGCAGTTGTGTGATGTGTTGTGTGGTAAAGTTGTTAAGTAAGTGCATTTGTGTTTCATGCATGTTGCATGCGTAAACGTGCAACTATTGTTATTAATTGCCTTTGCTGGTGTTGGTTGTATAAAACGTGTGTCCATCCCTCCATTTGTGGCATCCGTTCGATTTTAAATTTATTTCGTTTGTTAAGTTTTTTTTAAATTACTTTTTTTTTTTTGTTTTTTTCATTTTTATTCAAATTAAATATGATTTTAAATACTCATCTATGTTTGAATTTTTATTTTAACTCACATCATAAGATATGAAATGAGGAAAGAGCACAAAATTTTATTGAATGACTAAAAATTATATTGAGTGTATTATAGGGTAAAGCCGATAAATGATCCTCTTATACCCAAAATAATGTAAAGATCGGCAAAACCTTTAAGTGTGATCCACATAGAAAACCTGCCAACAAAAAAATGTTATATGCAGGGGAACGTAATATTTGGTGAGAATCTGGCAGGATGATGTTTCTGTTTACATACACTCACAATATTATTTCGTTAAAAATAATCTAAAAAACATATTAAATTAATCGAAAATACAATCAAAAAGAGGACTACTGATTTTTCATTATATTCAGCCCATTTTCTTGTTTATTTTCAATCATTGTTTAATAATCGACATAAGTAGTAAAAGCAATCGAAAGTAGTTTAAAATAATCATCAATTTTTAACTGAAAAAAAGTAGAAAAAACGATTTTTGTGGTTTGTTTTTCAAATGGAATTTTTTTTTATTTGTGGGTATTTTCCAAAACACAACACACACAGGCGTATATATTTTTTTTATTTTCTTGTGTGTATCTACTTATATTTGAATAATTTCTTGTAATTTTTATTGAAATAATTTCGTATATAAACAAACTATTTTGGTAAAAAAACAATAAGGAATTATATGAATTTATATTTTTAAAACAGAAAACATAAAATTGTACATTTAACTGAAAATATCAACTCCTACTGAATGTCTGTAAATTTTTATAGTTTGTTTTTTGAATGACTGATTCAAATAGTTAAAAAATATATTTCTATGAATTTCAATTGATTCTTCGTTTAAAAACAAACTTTACGTATTACTTTTTAAATAAACTACATTCGGTTACGGAAAATATATTCTGAGTGTAGTATTGATTACTGTAACTAAACTGGCCTGATAAGGGGACACAATGCTGGTGCTTGCGCCATATGGCCAGAATGTGCATAGTCACTGACTCCGTGTGTATATCCCCTGTCTGAAGGCTGAGTACACAACAGATAATTTTGTCTGCAATTGTTTAGCTTTCTCAGCACTTTTTAGTTAAAGACGCCTGTCGTGTTTATTTATTTATGCACAGTGTTTATTATCAAATGTTCTTGTACACCCATCCTCCATATAACGCGAAATTTTGATCTTATATGGTTTACAAATTGATGCCATTGCTCTCACAACTCAGGGCTTTCCTTCCTACAGGGTGTTTTTTTTTATGTACCAGACTGATCTTTTTTTCCAAATGTAACTAAAAACTCCATTAAAAAATGAATTCCTTATTACGAAATTATTTTATTTTTAATACGATTAGCGATGAGAAAATAATTTTACTTAATTAGTCGGACGAATATTGCCATCCCAAAAATTTACAGTTGTTCTTATATGAAGATGGTCAATAACTTAAAAATAAGGTTTTCTTTGTGGAGATCTGGAAATGGAAATGTGCTTACGTCTTCGGGACACCGACAACACCATTTTTCAGGCGGAGGTTGTGGCTATTACGAAGTGCATTTGATTTTTAACTGCAACTGATTATTCTGGAGATGCAATCATCTTCACTGATAGTGAGGCTGCCGGTAGGGTTCAGTCAGAGAAGTCTGTAAAATCGAAGACTGTTTTGGACCACAAGAGGATGATAAACACGTTCTCTGACAGGGATCTTCTGCGGTTGATATGGGTTCCCGGACACTGTGGAGTGGTGGGGAGGGGAGGGCTGACAACCTGGCCAGGGATGGATCAAACCTGATATCTGTTAGCCTTCAAAATCCGAGACAGAGCTTGGACAATGGGCCACCAACATGTACAAGCAGATCTGGAATGGGGATAATGTTGGTGCGATCACGAAAGTTCTGTGTTAATTTAGGGCTAGTCAAACGGGAACTGGCCAACATGATGGGAGTTCCCACAGGCCACTTTTCACTTCGATCACACCTTTCGAAAATGACATGGAGTGGGCCTGTGGGAAGGACGATGAAACCCTGGAGTATTTTCTTTGTTTTTGCCCGGTTTCCGCGAGGAGTAGGGTATGGCCGTCTTTATAATGCTTACTAAAGGGATACCTGAGGGATACTAAATTCTTCGGGTAGACTGTAATGTTTTTTCATGTGGTTTTGAAGATAGCACAACATGCCGATTCTCTGGCACGCATTTTTGGGTGATCATAAAGGGCGAATGGCCCTTCCTCTTTTCGACCCTACCTAACTTAAAAAAAACTTTCTTTTGATACCAATTTGTTTAAATAGTTTGGAAGAAATAAAAATTACATTAAAAAAAGACATGATTAAATACTTTTTTTTCCTTTTTATTCGTTGTCACTTTTTTTTGCCAAACTTCTATAAAAGATACTTAAAAACAGGTCCAATGATAGGTACTTTAAAACCCGTGAAAAGTATTTTAGGAACCCATTTAATTTTCATCCACTACATGTCTTGTACTTTCAAACACATCATGTAATAGAGACTTTTATAAAAATCATGTGGTAGGATTTTGGGAACCGTCACTGTTTGTTGACCTACCATAAGGCTGGGTAATTTAGAAACCGGTCCTGATTTCACCTATCACGAGATAGGTATTTTAGAAACCGGACCTGATT
Source organism: Eustalomyia histrio (assembly GCA_949748255.1). Lineage (NCBI taxonomy): Eukaryota > Metazoa > Arthropoda > Insecta > Diptera > Anthomyiidae > Eustalomyia > Eustalomyia histrio. The sequence continues at coordinate 131,931,076 of OX456524.1, read as the reverse complement.
TCACCTATCACGATACAGTTGCCAATTCCTAACTGACCCGTTTTTTTCCCGCAGGGTTATTATACCCTAAAGCACTACAGGGAATTATAAGATTGTAACTACCAAAAAATCGGATCAAAAATCACTTGCTGAGTAGATTTTACGATATACGTCCATCATTTAGTGCTTTAAACCATGTATACATTATAATAAGCCTACAGCTAGAAAAGATTAAGACATTTAGATGAAATTTGACACACAAGCTTCACTTCATTCTAGAATTGAATTGCTAGAATCATTCTATTTGAGCTGGACTCAAATCATACACAAAACCTTATGTATATCAGGTTGCCAATGTTCTATAAAATCAATAATCATGGCTGCAAATTTAAAGGAAATCGGATCACATCTTAACTTAGTCTTTATAAAAACTCATCTTCCGGGATGTTGCTTAAATGCATATTATTATCAATATTATTCATATTTTTATTTTAACTGAATTTTTAATATTTCTTTCCATATAATTAATATCAATACTTTTTTCTGAATACGTCCCAAATCGTAGTGTGATGTAGGTTATCTCATGATCGGGCTTGACATACTATAAATTTTTATTTGTGATTGTTTATATAAATATTAAGGTTCTTTTTTTTCAGAACTGGCAACCTGGCGAAGTAGCGCTATTTAAAAGAATGCTTATTAAAATTTAGTGTATTGTAAGGGGTGGTTAAATTTTAAGGGCCGATGTTGAATGTGAACCAATTGAAACCATGGAAAGATACACAATCGAGCAACGCGTTAAAGTTATTCAGGCTTATTATGAAAATGGGCGTTCAAATCAAAATACATTTCGTGCACTTCGTGATTTTTTTTGGTCAGCATAATCGACCAAATGTGTTCACAATCGGGAGAGTTGTGGGCAAATTTCAGCAAACCGGGTCTGTGAAAACACCTGTACATGCCCGCCCAGTTCGTTCTGCGGAAAATATTGCTGTTGTTCGCGTTAGTGTGTCATTGCTGTTGTTTGCGATAGTATGTCATGCCAAGCATTTAGCGTGAATGGTGTTCGCTATCGCGAGATGATAACGAACTTATTGTGGCCAGGAATTGAGGATATGACCCTGAACGATATGTGGTTTCAACAGGACGGTGCCACTTGTCACACAGCTAACGAAACAACGGCTCTTTTGCGCGACAAATTCAATGGCCGTGTTATCTCAAGTGGTGGCGATGTCAATTGGCCGCCAAGATCATGTGATTTGGCACCGTTGGACTTCTTTCTTTGGGGTTATTTGAAAGAAAAGGTGTACGTCAATAAGCCAGCAACAATTTAAGAGCTAACGGATGATATAATTCGGCACATTAACGGCATAGAACCTCAATTATGCCTCAGCGTCATCGAAAATTTGGACCATCGGATGGAGGTGTGACGCTGAGGTCGCGGCGGCAATTTGGCCGATATTTTCTTCCATACATAATTGAACCATACCATATTATCATAATAAAAAGAAATGACAATAATTTCCTAAATAATTTGTGTTTTATTCAAAATCAACATCGGCCCTTAAAATTTAACCACCCTTTATATTTAAAAATATTTTATTTGGTTTGTTTTTTAGTAAAATTCAAAAATGAAAACTTTATTTTATGCCAAAATTTCCGACTTTGATTTGAAAAGGGCAAGCTGAACATTAATTATGTTTTAGCTTAATCTATTCAAAAAGTGTTTGTTTTAGCCCTCCTAACGCAATCGGAATTTATCGATCCATGCAAAATAAATGTGTTTTTAGACATAAGACATAGGACACATGCATGTTCTAAGCAATGTTAAAGTATCAAAATAAAATAGGTTTTATAGCTAATCATAATTTTTCTCTACCTAACGCAATCGAAATTCATCCATACCCTTAGATTCATCACCCTAATAAATGTTCATATAACACAAAAGACTTAGGACACATACCTGAGGGTCAATTCTCGTTCTGTGAAACGGTGAAATGAAAAGTTTTTCACGTTTTCATAGTACTTTTGATTCGCGTTCTGTGAAAAAATGTAAAGAAATATCAAAACGTTTTCATATGAAAAAAAAAGTGAAACGAAACAAGATTTTTTCACGATTGCACAGCACTGGCGATTCTTGTTTTGTGTAACAGTGCAAACAACTGTCAAAATATTTTCATATGAAAAAATTGTTTACACAGACTATTTATAAGTGAAAAAAAGAGAAGATTGTAAGAGGAAAGCGTGCCAGCGAAAGCCAAAAGGGGTATTTAATTAATTATTAAGAAAAGCATGTGGACATTGCAAACGATAAGTAAGTAGCTTAATAATTAATCCCATATTTACAGATTTGTAACTGCAGATGGTGCCAAATTTAGAGACGAAAAGTGTAACGAATTAGCGGCGAGCCTCACCAGTTTTAGTGGGACCCAAAAGGACAGTGAAAAATTGCAAAAGTATGGCATATTTATTTATAGTTTATTTATATTCTTTATGAAATTTTTTTTCTTTAAGTAATATTAGACTTCATACGCGCACCAAACATATTTCATTTAAAGTAAGCCGATATAAATCAATGAAGTGCTTGTCGGTTGTCATCTCGAATGGATTGTGGTCAGCACGAAGTATGCGTCTCAGCACTCTCAAAAAATTCCTATAAATTATTAAATTATTTACTGCAATTAAATGCTTGTAACATCATTGCCTTACCTTTATTCATCCGGAATTCTTTGAGCAATATCCATACAATTAATTCAGATATTTTTATAAAATTATTTAAAATAAATTTTACGAACTTAATTCACTTTTGTTTACGTTTTTCTCTGTTTTGACATTTGTTTTAAATTTTGGGTAACACAGTTACAAAATTTTCATGGGTATAGTGCGAATGAAACATTTTTTTCATAATACATTCGAGAATCGCAATTTATGTATTTGTGAAAAGTTCGAGTGAAAAGTGCTTATGAAAATGAAAATGAAAAGTTTTTTTTCACTTCACATTATCACAGAACGAGAATTGACCCTCTGATGTAAGCAATGTGGATATTGAAAGAAAAATTCGCCTTAAATTAGTTATTGTAGTCCGGTTGTTGACTTTGCTAACTGATATAATTCTAATTGGATATATTTCTTATGAGTAATTTTATGGTTTTAAAATGTTCCCATACAAAAACACTTTTCCTTATTAAGTTTATCTAAAAATCAAATTAGATTTTTTATTCTAATAAAAATTCAATTGGTATAAAATTTTAAAACCAGTTTCTCTAATAACAATACTACTTACTATGTTATAGTTTAAGTCTTAACATAATTTTAAGAGATTTACATAAAAAAATTCAGCTTGTTTAATTTCATTTCATTTCTTTCTTTATGACAAAATGGCTTCAAAGTGTTTAGTTTTGTTCGTTGTTTTTTTTTTTTTTTTGGTTCATTCTATCTATCAATAGTGTAAATGAAAAAAGTGCATTATATGCTTTTATTGCTACACATAAGCCGCTTAAAAGTATTAAATCTATATGTTATTTGCCACTTATAGTTTGACTTTAGAGGATGACTTTAACCTTAATGTTACATTTACGCTGTGTGTGGTCACACAAAAAAACGAAAAAAAAAAATAAATAACTGCTGGTGAGATGAGTAGAACTGGTATGGTTTATAAAACACGGTGAGTTTGTGATCGTTGGCTATATAAATACCAAGTTAATATTATGTAATCTGTTAAAATTTACAACCGCTTAACAGTTGACTTAATGAGCTGTAAAAATAATTTCGAATAAAAATGTTAATTGAAAAAATATAAGTTCTTTAACCATAAATATACTCAGGCACTCAAAATCACGATTTTTAGTCTTTATATATTTGTTTTTTTTTTACTTTTTTAGTTCAACTAACTACAACACCAATGAAGAAAATCCAAGTCTTTCAGCTGATACTTCTGATAATTATATGAGAAAGTTACACATTATGTAGATTTTTTACTTCTTCTTCTTCTTCGCCTTAATATAAAACTTCAAGTCACGCTACTCTTAAGCTGCTGCTGTAAGTTTAGTTGCTGGTAAATAGTTGTTGGTTGCTCTTCATCTACTACTTATACTAACTTTGTCAAACTTGTAAATTATAATAAAAGTGTAATCATAATGTGAGCCTATAAACATAATCTACAGGTGATTTCATATGAAATAATGCTACTAAATGTCAAACACAATGATATGATTTTTTTTCTTCCTCTTTCTCTCTTTGTATGTCTCTTTCGCAAGGGGGATAAACAGAGTTTTTTTTTTTTAGTTTTCCTTTGTAAGTAATTTGAACGCATTTCACATTTGGCAAGTAGAATCATAAAGTTGCTTTCAAAATTGATTATTAAATGCTGTTGTAGTATTTTTAAGTGCTGTAGTTAAGTCAGCCTATGATTTGGTTTAAAATTGTTATTTTGATGATCACAGATTGTGGTGGATATAAGAAAATAGACTTATAGTTACAATGTTGTTTTCTTATTAGAGATGAATAGACAAATCTTTCAAATGTATGTTATTGAAGTGATGCCAGATCACAAACGAAGATATCCCCAAAGTACACCCACTGACTGTCATATCATTTACCGAGTCAAAAAGCTAAGGTCGGGATTGTGGACTATAAAATACCCTGCACTAATCTAGCGTCACCAAAAAAAGTCTGTAATGGCAACTGAAAAATTTTGCTGTTATTATGGGAAATTTTTCAAATTTGAGCCCAGCGGTATTTTTTGCTTATCTTAGCAACACATATCTGCTGACGTGTAGTACAATGAAATTTGTAGAAAAATTAGCTGCCGCTATTAAATTTTAGTAAACTTTTTGTAAAGTGGAATTTAAAATCTGTTTGCTGAAATCAGCAAAGAAGTTTACTAAATATTATTTACATTAGTACAAAATTTCAAATTTATTTTAATTTATTTTTTTTTTCAAAAAATGTTTTAAACAAAATTAAAAAAAAAAATCAAAGGCTTAATTTTTTTTTTTTAACATTCCATTTTATTTACACCTGTCTTTATATGACAATTAGTAATTAGTTTTGAGGTTTGGGTATTAATTAAATCAACACTTAAGATAACTTATATTTAGTGTAAGTAAACATTTATATTAAATTATATAAAATATATTTTGCCAAATTATCAATTATAACAATCGGACAAATAGCTCCGATGGAGTGCATCGCTTAAGTCTTCTTGAACCTGAGAGCTCGTTATAGGGTAGTTGTCTAATTTCATTGTTAGAATGAGTTGTAAGTTTAAATGTATGTTTTAAGCTGTTAATTCCTTATGACTTCTTGGACTGTGCTGACGTTGAGATCACGATGTATATTTTCATTGGATATGTACCATTCGGCGTTGATAATAGTTCTCAGTATTTTTGATTGAACTCGTTGGATGATTTTTATATTAGAGTTGCTTGCAGTACCCCAGAGCTCTGCGCCATATTTCCAAATAGGAGCTATTATTGTTTTGTATATAAGCAATTTGTTTTGTAAGGATAAAGTTGAATACTTTCCTAAGAGCCAGTAAAGTTGTCCAAATTTGTACTTTACTTCGTTTTTTTACGGATGATATGATCTTTCCAGATTAATTTAGAGTCGATTATCATGCCAAGATATTTAGCTTTATTATCATTTTGAATCGGAGTGTTGTTTATCGTAATTGCTTGATGATCACTTATCTTCCTATTTGTGTAAGTCACTTGTACTGTTTTTTCACTATTTACTAAAATACCCCAGGTTTTAAACCAGTTTAGAGTATTGTCCAGCAATTGTTGAAGGTTTGATATGGCCAAAGTTATATCTTTATTTGATGACAAAAGGATAGTGTCGTCTGCAAATGTTGCAATCATATCTGTGTTTCTTGTTGGAGTAGGAATGTCTGCTGTGTACAGAAGGTATAGGATAGGGCCAAGAACACTACCTTGCGGAACTCCCGCTTCCATTTTAATTATGCTTGAGCATTCATCTTTATATTTAACATAGAAGTGCCTGTCAGTTAAATAACTTTGTAGAATAAGAAAAAAGTCCATTGGTAGATTTTTTTTAAATTAAAAAGAAGGCCAGCATGCCACACACTGTCAAACGCTTTCGCTACATCAAGATATGTGGCCACGCAAAAATTTTTCTTATCAATTTCAGATGAGATTTTGTTAGTTACTCTATGTATTTGTTAGATCGTAGAGTGCATGGGTCTAAAACCAAACTGATGCGCTGGTATAAGATTTCTTTCTATAAGTATTGGTTCTAGTCGATCAAAAATAAGTTTTTCAAATAATTTAGATAAAAGTGGTAATAGACTTATTGGCCTGTATGAAGTAGCCCTTGTGGCGTTAAAAACATAAATGAAATTATTATTTTGTTATAATTTCTTTTTAAACTATTTTTTAGTGCTTTTTTTTTTTTTTTTTTTTTTTTGCTTTTAAGGTAAAATTTTAATTGTTTTCAGGTCTGATTTTTAGAAACAAAAAACTTCTTAGTGCTATTTTAAGTGCATGTCCTATTTTTAGACATGAGTCGGTATATTCACTTCCGATCCCTTTTTTTATCTATGTAAAAATTTAAGGCAATTTAAGTTTATAGGCGTAGGTTTTAATTAGAAATAACATTTCTTTCAATATCCACTTTTTTAAAATTTATAATTTTTTTTGCTAATTTTAGCAAATCAGCTTTCAAAAATTTGTTAAATGATTTCTCAAATTAGCAACAAAAATTTGTAAATATTTTGTTATTTGTAAAATGTAAATAGCAAAAAGATTTGCTACATAATAATTTTTTTTTACTAAAATCAGTACAAAAATACACTCAGAATATTATGTAGTTAACTGTTTGTAGTTTAATAAAAAAGTTTTCCGTTCCATTTAAAAATAAAGGAAGATGCATTTATTTTTCAAAGAAACATCTATATTAACTTTTTTATACATTTATTCGAAATAGTTTACTATCATTTACCGATTTTTTTCAGTTTCATTTATTTTTTTCATTTGTTTGAAATTTAATAAAAATTTACCCACAAAACGGAAACTTGTGGTTTATTTGTGTCCGTAACAGTTATTACAAATTTAAATTTTGTTTGCTGTTTGTTTTTTTATTTAAATTGGTTGTATATATACAAAATTTTACAATACAAATTACAAGAACTTCATAAACACACATACATACATACATACACATTTACATTCATACAAAAAGTGTTTATAGCTTCATATGCATACATACATTTTGTATTGTACGAGTATATTAAAAAAAAAACAAAAAATACAAAAACGGAAATAATTTCAAATAAATGAAAAAAACATTTATTTTTTAAGGATTGGTAGGTAAAATTTTGACATTTATTTTAACTGATTATATCATTTGTTTCTTACGGATGTGTCAGTTGATTTATCAACATTTAAAAATAAATAACAAATGTCATTTAATTTAAATGAAAATTAAGTTGACCGGTTTTTAAATGAAACATCATTTCTTTTAAATGATATTTTCAGTTATTTTAACTTACAAACTTTTTTAAGTGTATTAAAATGGGATTGAAACTAACTTTTTTTCTAAGTGTAGTGGAAGGCCGGATTCAAAATTTTAGTGCTAAAAATGGACTTGGACTCAGATATCTGTAAAACAGACTGTTTGATGTTCTCGACAGTTTGCATAAACTGATTGCCTTCTAGGTCTGTTTATGTAGATTTTAATGAATCTAAGATCGTATATTCCAAGGAGGTAAGAAGGGGGTCGTTTTAGAAATCATAAGAATCGGAAGGGATGCCTTAATCGCACCCATACCAATCCAGTTTTTTTAAGTTATTATACTATAAACATTTGAATAAAACAAACTAATTTCAGCTTTTATTGCATTAAGCTTAACAAAACAATATAAGGGACCCTCGCATAAGAACCCCCCACCTTAAAAGCGATTACAGCCAACAAAATCTATTTTAAGTAAGACAGTGTTATTTTTGTTTTTGTAAAAATATTGTATTTATTATCTCCCCGAACATTGAGCTCACTTAGGCTTTGACAATGACCCAAATTTCATCGATCATATGTAGCTTTTATTATTGAAGTGGGGTTAAAAGCACAAAAGTTTTCAACTACTCGTAAATGTCATCGGCTAGAAACATAAAATTTTTAAATGTGTGTTCCCTGGACAGTGTGTTAATTCACTAATAATGTTTTGGATTTTTTTGGCAAAAAAGTAATAAATATGGAGGTTAATAAGAGAGAGAGAGAGAGAGAGAGCTCTTCCCCTAATGGCCAGCGCAAATTGCTTTTTCTAAACCCCTGAAATTTAAAGTATGTGTCTGATATATTCACTGTTAAGGATCCTTTTTTAAATTTTCGTTAGAAACATGGTTTGCAATCACCAATACGGGATTTTAGGGAAAAAAACAAAAAAAATTCTTCGGCTAGAAATCAGATATTAGAAATATGTTCCTCGAAGTACATTCATAACAATCCATGCATAAAAATATCAAAAAAAATGCTAAACAACGACGAGTAGTGTGGAAAAATTGGGGTTGTCCACTTATTATCCACTTTTTTAACATTAGTAAAATTTTTTTTGCTAATTTTACCAAATAGGTTTTCAAAAATTTGTAAAATTATTTGTGAAGTTAGCAACAAAAAATTGTAAATATTTTGTAAAAGTTCCGTAATTTGTAAAATGTAAATAGCAAAAAAAATAAACCATTTACTAAATAATAATATTTTTTTACTAAACATCAGTATAACAATAGGAAAGTACGATTGAAAACCGTTTACCAATTTTTCTACTAACTTTTCTTTCTGATTCTTTGCCATCTACTATCCTAGTTAGATAGCCCATTACTCTGCCTAACCAATTAATCCTAAACTTTTAGAGAAATCAAAAAAAAAATAATTATTTTAAAAATTTTATTTAAATAAAGAGATCACACATACTTAAAATTTTAATTAAGTCTATTATCAAAATTGAATTAATTTTAATACAAATAATGTTGAAAAATTAATATAGCGAAATTAAAAAAAAATTGTTAACATAAGAAAAATATTTTTTTATTTTTGTAAAAAAAAATCAAATTTAAATCGTTCCTTCCTTTTATTTTTTTAAGTGTAATGGAAATTTGGTAAAATTTATATAAATTAAGAAATGTACATTAATCTGAGTTTTAAAGAAAATTTTAATATTTGGAAAATAATTAAAAAAATTGTTATTAAGTTATAATTGATGAAAAGGAAATCAAAATATGAAAATTTTATATATACACTCAGAATATTATGTAGTTAACTGTTTGTAGTTTAATAAAAAAGTTTTCCGTTTCATTTAAAAATAAAGGAACATACATTTATTTTTCAAAGAAATATCTATATTAACCTTTTTATACATTTATTCGAAATAATTTACTATCATTTACCATTTTTTCAGTTTCATTTATTTTTTTCATTTGTTTAAAATTCAATAAAAATTTACCCACAAAACGGAAACTTGTGGTTTATTTGTGTCCGTAACAGTTATTACAAATTTTAATTTTGTTTGCTGTCTGTTTCAAAAAAAATATTCAAAAAATTTCAATTTGGTTTTTTATTTAAATTGGTTGTATATATACAAAATTTTTCAACATAATTACAAGAACTTCATAAACACACATACATACACAAAAAGTGTTTATAGCTTCATATGCATACATACATTTTGTATTATACGAGTATATTAAAAAAAAAAAAAAAAAAAAATACACTAAACGGAAATAATTTCAATAAAATGAAAAAAAACAGTTATTTTTTAAGGATTAGTAGGTAAAATTTTGACATTTATTTTAACTGATTATATCATTTGTTTCTTGCGGATGTGCCAGTTGATTAATAAACATTTAAAAATAAATAACAAATGGCATTTAATTTAAATGAAAATTAAGTAGACCTGTTTTTAAATGAAATATCATTTCTTTTAAAGGATATTTTCAGTTATTTTAAATTACAAACTTTTTTAAGTGTATATTTTATTTTGTGTTATCCAAGAGTATAATAAAATAATCAATTTGTGACTTACCGTACCTCGTTGATTTCAGACATAATGTCTTGAGTTGCATTCACAATAGTTAATTCGGACATTGTTTATTTTATTTTAATGCACTGAAAAAAAAAGAAAAAAATATTTTGTTTTTAAGTTGTGAATTATGTTAAGGAAATTTTAAGTTATTAAACTTTAAAATTTTTCAGAGCTTATAATTTTATATAAATGAAAAGATATGTATAAGTAGTCCTGTAAATATCTTAATATGAGTAAGGTTGTTGTTTTAATAAGAAATGTTTTAAATTCGCCAAATTTATGGTAAAAATAAAGTAAAATTTTACTAAAACAACTTAATTAATTAGGCGAAAAAAATAAATAAAATTCACCAATACCATTAATAATAAATGTAATATATTTACATTCATCTTTTATGATCGATAACCTTTCTTACGATGCCGAAAAAAAAAATCTAAAGATTAGAAAGGGTTAACGTTATCGCCAACGTTAGTGGTTCAGGTTCATATTCTCCATTCATTGCCCTATTACTGTCTATGGCTAAGATTTCGGTATATTATCGATAATTATGATCTGAATTAAATTTGTTAATTGTGGTGTTGATTAGATGATGGAAAATGAATATTTTAAATAAATGTGAATGCAATCTTATACTGCCATTAACGGAATTTTCCCAAAATCTTTCTTTTTTTTTAGCAAATAACAAATGGTTGCAGTTTGCTTATAAATTATACATTTTTTTCATTCTTATATAAAAGATATTGTTTAAATATTTCTGTAAATTACAATCTACAATATTTTCCTCGTTAAATTAGAAAATATTTTTATTGTTTAATTTTTCCTTCTGCATCTCTCAAGAACATACAATTTTTTTACATGAACAATTGTACGCAATAAATTCCAAAAGAAATTTAATTAAACAAAAAAAAAAAAACATATATTTGTAAGTGTACACTCACAATATTATTTCGTTAAAAACAACTTAAAATACATATTAAATTAATCGAAAATACAATCAAAAAGAGGACTACTGATTTTCCAATATTTTCAACACAATAGAAAGTCGTTTAAATTAAACATCAAACTTTCATTGACAAAAAGTTAGAAAAAACTACTTTTGTTGTTTGTTTGAATATTTGTATGTATGTAATTACAAAACAGAACACAACACATGCAGATCAGAGAACTGCAAATGCTGATTGCAAAACGTTCATACGCAATCAACACAATAATAAATATGTGTTTGCGTTCAAACGTTGAATATACTCCAACACACATATTTATTGATGATATTAAATCAATCAAACGACGTGCAAATTGTTGTCACTGATTTATAATCATCGGTCGTTTTTATACCACTGATTTTATTCTGTTCGTTTGAGTCAACAATAGTTATTTTGATGTAGAATAAATCAGAAAAAGCAATAAATAAAGCGTATGTGTGTATTCATAATTAAAACAAAATAGTTTCTTATCTATAAAAAGGGGGTGGTTTTTTAGAAACACATTTCATACATTAGGGGGGGTCTAAAATCCGTTTTTTAGAATTTTTATTAGTGATACCAAAAATATTGTTCTTTGTGAAATTTTTTTTTAAATTTAGGTCGATATTTCAGGCTCTCCCAATCCGGTTAAAGTTAAATATTGCCTAATTTTCCAATCAAAATAGAAGAAAAAAAAATTTTGACAATATTTAAATTTTTTCGGATTAGGCAAGCCTGAGATATCGACCTAATTTTTTTTCCAAAAAAAATATATTTTTATTTCACAAAGAAGAATAGTTTTAGTATTGTATTACTAATAAAAATTCGAAAAAAGCGGATTTAAGTCCCACCCTAATTTACACAATATAATTTATGAAATGTATTTCTATTTTGTTTTGATTATGATTACACTAATACGCGTTGTTTGTTGTTTTTTCTGATTTATTCAATGCTGATTTTTTGTTGAGTGCTTACATTTGCATAAAACATAATCGACAGATGGTTCACACTGATCCCATGATGCTGATTTTATTCTACAGTGAATTTTGTTGAATTATTAAATGTGAACAAGAATTTTTGTGTATGATTAAATCAAGAAAAAAGTTGATTTTGAAGTTCTCTGATGCAGATGTATATATTTTTATTGGCTTTGTGTGTTTGTATATTTAAATAATTTCTTGTAATTTTTATTAAAATAATTTTTGTATACTATATACAAACTATTTTGATAAAAAACAAAAAGGAATTATATGAATTTCTATTTTTTGAAGCAGAAAACATAAAATTTTACATTTTTATAGTTTGTTTTTTAAATGACTGATTCAAATAGCTAAAAAATATATTCTATGAATTTCAATTGATTCTTCATTTAAAAACAAACTTTATGTATTACTTGTGAGTGTACAAGTAAATTAAGGTATTAGAAAATTTTAGATATACTTTCCACAGTATTAACTTATGTAGTCAGGGCTCCCTTGCCAAATTTTGTAAATTATGTTTTTTATGGCTGTGTGAAATTTCATGACAATATGGCTGGTCGTTAAGAAATGGTTGATTTATTTCAAAAATGCTATAAAAAAATAAACTCTGATGTGAACTGAAACGTATGCGTAATATGAATCTCCCTTCCCAAGCCGCTGGTGTTAGAATTGTTAAATTTTGGCGTACAGCTGTAGATAACAACAAAATCAAAATAGTCTCCGGCTCTAATGTCCTGTCCCTACCCCTTGAGCAGGGAACTTGAAATGCGGTATGTAAGTTGCTGCTCCAACGGAGACATCCACTAAAATGGGATATTTGAAAATATTTTGGGGGGGGGGGGGGAAATTTTCCCCATTACTCTTCTGAACCTAAATTGTTGGATACGTACAAATCGAACATTTAAAATATCAGTTTTCTGAGGTATAGATTTATTCACAGAAGAGATTTTTCTGTGAACTTAGAGCTTGGTAAAAATGGGGTCAAAATGGGGAAGTTTGCCCCTTGACTAACCTGTTTTAATTCTTAAGGCAGAATTCAAAACCTAAAAATTTAAAACTTTAAATTTAAAGAGGAATCTCCTTAGAAAACTGATATAAATTTCAAGCTACCGGTAACGAAATATCGGACTTTGGAACTTATTGTTTATGAGGCGTTTAGGATCAAAATATGTGCGATAATAAGCCCCATATTTAGGTAGAGGACTAAGTCCAAAATATACAATTTAACTAATTTCTACAATCTGGCAACACTCTTACAGCTTTCGTAAATAAATTTACTTATTTTTAAACTCAAAAAAATATATAAGTACAAAGTCAAAAATTTGTGGCAGGTGTAGTGTCGCATTGAACTGTTACACAGGGAGTTGCGGGTTCGATCCCCAGCGACGACAACAACAATTTATACATGCAAAGAAAAAACATAGTTGGGGCAATCATATTCGAGGAGCATCATATATTTTTGGGTTTATGGTTGCGCCAACCATAGTCGCACTATAATATGGTAATCATATTATGATAATAAAATAACCATATATTTACCATAATATAATCCCTACAGTTATATTATGATTTAAAAAATACCATATTATAGTCCTAGATAAACATGTTATATAGAATTTATCATAATATAATCGCACGTAATCATTGTATATTCAAAATTTCTTATAAGAAAAGTTCTTAGAAACTATGAAAAAGATCTTTAAATTTAAGAATATTTCCTTTAGAAATGTTTTTCTAAAAAAAAAATGATATTAAGGACTTTTTGAAGAAAAATTGTTAAGGAAAAAATCATAGATTGTAAGAACTTTTCTTTCAAGAAAACTTTTTTTTTAAGAAAAATACTTAAAACTTTTTTGTTAGACATTTTTAAGATTTTTTTTAGAAAGTTTTTATAAATTTTTCTGTAAAAAAATGTCTTTAGAATCTAAGAATATTTCTACTAGAAAAAGTCCTTAGAATCAAAGTATTTTTCATGATGAAAAGTCTTCAGAATCTATGAATATTTCTTTCTAAGAAACAGTTTGGAGAATCCGAGAATTTTAGTTTAATGAAAAGTACATAGAATCTAAAATAAATTTATAAATATCTATTATTTTGTGTTACAAACCTTTTCGTAAAAAAAATCATGGGTTCTACAGACTTTTTATTATAAAAAATATTTTATTACTATTTTGAGAACTTTTTACAAGAAATTAATAAACATGATTTAAAAAAATCTAATTGTTTTTAATGAAAAGTATTAACAAATATAAAATCTTTGAATAGAAACTTTTTGACAATGAATTGATTAGTGTAAATAATATTATATGTATAAGGAAGTTTCGAAAAACCCCTTTAAAAATTTTTCTAAAGCTAAAAAAAAAAAATTAAACTGGATCTTAGTGGGTTAATTGATGAAATATTTTAATGACATGTGAAAGGTATTTTCTACCCATCTGACATTTGTCCAGTTTTAGTAAACAATATATGATTGTTTTTTTTAAGACATTTTGTAGTTGACTGTTAATGTTAAAGTCATGTTTTATTTGATGTATAATTATTTATTTATTGTTGCCAGAATTTTATCGTTGCATAATTATCATATTTTTTTCATAGTCATAATTTTTTTACCACAGTATGGTTATAGCAAATCATGATATAAAATAGAAGATGCCAATCCTAAAATAGTAAAATATTTACTAAATACTGATGGTAGCGACCATGTTGATGGCTAGAAACACAATAACATGGTTCTGACAACCATATCCGATTGCAGCAAGCACACTATAGTAGCAGTTTTCATATTGCAACCATGTTTTTTTCTCTACGTGAACACAGTAATTAGAAGGATGAATTTTTCCGAGTGTTGCTGCCCTTTAAAAAAATATTATAAATTTAACAATATAATCTACTATTTTCTGTCTTTAAAAATTCAGACTTTGAAAAATAAAAGAAATTAATTTTTAAGCTAATAAAACTAGTGTTTCAGTAAAATATATATAATTGGTGATATATAGTAGATTTTTTTTTTACACACCTATAACTTTGAGCATAATAAAAATTTAGCAGGAGTGACTCACACTAAACAAGTGTTGGCAAAACATGATCATGACAATCATAGAGAAAAGAAATCTCAGTAAATATTATACAGGTTTTAATATTTGAAATCAAAAATGATTTTTATTAACAATTACCAATGACAAGAGCTGGCAAATTAAAACAGACCACACACATAACCAGGTGATGTGGTTACAAAATTTTAACATGAGAAAGAATCTAGTGATAACTTAAAAAAAAAATGAACGATATAACTTAAATACTAAATAACAGGCTTAGTAAAAAAGTCTCTCCAACAAAGTGTTAAATATGAACAACATTTTTATGGTAAATTATTAGAATAATAGTAATAAATATATTGATTTATTTATGGCAAACATAAACCAAAGCAAAAAATATTGGCGATATCTTAAAAATTGTATCTAATAAAAGTGGCTATAAAAGATATATTAACTTGAATGTAAAACAAATGTATAAACAACATATACATTTATAGTTTGGCATTAACCTTAGGAACTGAAATCTTAACAGGCGCCTTTTGTTTTAACAATGATGTTTTGTTAATAAAACAATACAGCAAGTGGTCAATAGCTCTGCTGTTGTTGTTTTTTTTTTTTTGATTTGTTGGTAGTAATAAACATTGATTTTTAGCTTAAAAATTCCTTTATTGGTAAACAAAACAATAATACGAAAATCTAAAAAAAAAAATAAAATATTTAAATATTTGGCTACTCAAGCAGCAAAAGCTGCTGTATACAAAATGTTGTGAACCATAAATGTTGTTTGTGTAGTATTTTCATTTGTTCGCCCAATGAACTCTGCCAAAGCTTTACAACTAACACTCAAAATTTTTAACAAGGAATTTTATAGGATTATTTCTTTTTTTAGAAAAAAAAAACAAAAAATATGAGCTATTGTTTTGTAAAGAAAAATCTTTTAAATCATATCTTTTTCCACCAAACAAAAAAAAAATCCGAAACAATTGTAATGTTATTTTTTTTCTTGTTTCTAGCTCAAATTGTTATTTGTATAGTTTATTACAATCAACTGATATTTTTTTCAAAATTTTTATAACTTTTTTTGTTTTTCTAACAATCCATTTATTTAACAAACACTTGCTTAACTTTATTTTCAAGCTCATCTTTTGTTGTTGTTTTTTTTTTTAATGAATATTTTTGTATATACCCTACACGCCAGCCTACATTAATTGTGAAATATATTCCGTTATAGTCCTTAGTTCGAATGTAGCTATTATGGTTGAGAAAAATTCCAGTATTAATCCCTTAACCCAAAATTAGGGTAATGTCTAAAAATAGTTTTTTGAAAAATTTTCATAGATTTTAAATACGTTTTGAGATTTTTTCCTGTGAGCACATCCAGAAAAAATCTGTAAGCTTTATGCGTTAGATGAACTGAATATATTGTCCAAAGCTACAGGTTTCATGGGAACGTCGGCCTCATGTGAACTAACTATCACTCTGAGGTGCGTTGTGATGACACGAGTGAGATGGCTCGCTGCCAATCACACTCTACCGTTAAAAGCCCAAGAAGTGCGAGATGTTAGCATCTGTGAGATCATCGAGGTGAAAAAAGTAAGCCGATCGCAGTGAAACCATCCTACGCACCGCTTGCAATGGACGCGAGTAGAGAAAATGTTTGATACTTTCCTTGCTTCTCTTTATCCATACAGCTCTGTCAAGTTACCTCTAACCTCCGTGCGTGATAAGACAATGGTGCATTATTGCCACCTAAACCCAAATATCCCTGCTGGATAGCAACAATAGCGCCCTGGATCGTGTCGAATCAAGAGGGTGGCAAATATGCCTTGTAATTACACAAGTCACTGCATTAACCACCTTGAGATAAGACGCCCTCTTGGGGTCGATTGTCTAACATACAAGTTGCCAGGTGAATACCAACACTACCGAATTCCACAGGAACATGTAAGATGGTTCCCAGCCTTGCAAGTTCATCAGCCACACCAGTCGAACATCAAACTGCTTAACTATCTCATTTCAAATTGCACAGCATTTATAAACAATCACCATAGTCAAGAGACGATGGTCCCAATGACTTGACCGCAGCTTGATTATCACATTAGAAGTTGACGCTTGTCGTGTACAGAACATTGTGCTCAAGACAAGCGGCCACCTCTCCCGTCGCTATCACTTGAGGCTGCATCACGCTGCAGTGATCTGCCAATCTGCAATTCAGCTCCACACTAAGCTCGCCAGAATAGATCTTAAGGCCAACTAGGGTTTCCGGTTTTGCCCAAACTGTCAGCTTCTTCAAAGGCGTTTACATAGTATTCCGGGTATGCCACCACTTCCCTATCGCCTCCTCCCAAAAAGGGAAGTGCAAGATTCCACAAATGTGGTTATAAGACATCCAATGGAATCATACGAGAACCACCCACCTAAGCCGCTGTGCGTCTTATAGTCAGCAACCAACAGATCGGTGTAATCATCACTGGAACAACCCCCAGGGTTGATAATGCTACAATTATATAAATCTTTCCGATGTTATTAAAAACTCCCTCTATATCCAAGAAGGCTATCATGGCGTAATGCTTCTCCGAGTAAGACTTCTCGGTGGTATCTACAATCTCATGCAGAGCAGACTCCGTTGACCTTCCACAACTATATGCTTGTAGTCGTACTGTCAGCAGCTTGGAGTCAATGGTTTACCACAAGTATTCCTAGATTTTAAAATAAAAACCACTCTTGTATCCTTTAAACTTACCAGTATATACGTTATATTAAGTCACTGAAAATCTCAATCAAGAAGAAAACTACCCGATTAGAGACGTGTTTTATTTCCGCTGGCATAATGCCATGTGGTCGAGGTATTAAACACTCAATTACCCAGATTAAATTAAGAGATATCTCCAATGAAAGAGGATCAGAATAATCCATTACTCATCCCAGAACCGTCAGGAAAGTGAGTATTAAGTAAAAGGCCAAGTGACCCTAAACTGTATGTTTTCCACCTCTAGTAAGAATCCTTAAGATAGACCAGAGTACTCGTTTTTGTCGCAACCTCTATACCTAAGACACGTTTTATTTGTCTCTATAGAAACGTTTCCAAGACTCTTAGCGTTTAGCTGTACTTAGTTTCCAGTTTCAGTTACAATTGCTTAGCGGTCCAAGGAAGGTTTCTTTTTGCTCCCCCAATGCCAAGATATGTCAAGAGATGCGTTGAATACACACAAGAAGATCGATATCCGCCAAGGTCAGAGGCTGGGATGTAGGAACTGAGTTAAGTTGGCCACTAAACGTTATTCTCTGCTGATTTCAGTAAGTCTGCTAATAATTTCAAGGGAATATTTCCGCCAGCTCATTTTTATCCAGTAAAAATTGTATATAACTTTTAATCAATTAATAAGTGTTCTTCGCCAATTCTCCAATCCATTATCTTCAACGAAGGAGTTTTCAACGCAAGTATTGCATCCAGGTCCCCTTGCCTTTGTAATGGTGGTAGACCAGTTCTATAAGTTTAGTAAATTTATAAGGGATTAAGGGATTTTCCCGATTAGAAGTGTTGTTAATCTCAGTTCTTCAATTAAAAACCTTTTATGTTCAACTTCAACAAATTCGTAAGGTGTTGAAAATCTTATGTTTCCTCTTATTCCTTTTAGCCTCAAATCTTTTTAGGGAATTATTTATTCACTCTTGATCGCTTACAAATTTTTATACTTGTTTATTTATTTCTCTGTTAGTCATTATTATGATGATGTTGATTTAAACAAAGGGGGTGTAACTTTAACTATAAAAAAAACAGAAATACACAAGTTTAAAAAATAAAATCTGAAGGAAAAAAAAATATTAAAACTGTTTGGTTTTGTTTGTATTTAATAACAATCAAATATTGAAACAAGTTCGATCAAAAATAACGCCCTGAGGATAGTTTAGCAAACAAAAAAAAAGAAAAAAAAAAATCCCCACAAAAACAGATTGCAGTTAGTTGTGATACTAAAAATTTGGGGAAAGATGTCTAATGGACATAGAACATTTAAAAAAAGACAACCACTAGCAAATAACGGATCTAAGATCTTTAATATATTAAATAGGTGCAAGAGCTTATTATTTTATTAAGTTAATTGGGGATAATAAGTTATCGTTACTAAGTAAATCGTAATGATAAAGTAATAAAGAGGGTTATGAGTACATTACTGGTAATGCTAAATTTATTTAGTTGCTACAATCTGTTATTACTGTTAATGAATATATTAAAACAAACTTTCAAAGAAAGAATTGTTGTATATCTCCAATTTCTACAAAGTCATCCTTCCCTTCAGGTATTTTTTTTTTTTTTGTTATCATTGAAATCCAATGGTGGTTTGCTCCAAATATGTGTGGGTGTTGTTTCTCTTATTGAGATTCTTCTTTTTTTATATATATAAAGTTTTTTTTTTGTAAAATAAAAAATTGAACTCTTAACATTTTTTTTTTCATCTTCTATAGAGCAACATATAAGAAACTACCTCATCTGTTTATTTTTTATTTTTTTCAGATTTAACTTTAGCTCTCATGTATCAACAATTGCATTCATAAAAATGATCATGTTTGCTTGTGGCCGTTGTAATAGGATTTTGTATATTTCAGATTTCTTCTGATTTCATTTGTTTGCATTCCCCATATATAAATATTGAAGAAGAGATGGTCTGGTTTCGGTGGATTGTTCTTCATCATCATCGTCGTCGTCGTCGTCATCATCATTATCAAAATCTTGTGTTGTTGTGTACGATTTTCTGCTTTGCAATGACCTTTAACTGTTATAAGTACGGCACGATCATCTTCGATACTGAATTAAACATTCCTTTTTGTTGTTGTCGTTATTGTAGTTACTGTTGTTGCCCCTCTTCATTGATTCCATTTTTTTTATTGTTGTTGTTTTTTCAATTGTGCGATATGATTGTTGTTGTTGTGTTATTTGGCCATGGGAATTGGTTTAGTTTTTTTTTTTTGTTGTGTTTGGAATAGTGTTTTAGAAATGAATGAATTCCATTCATTTTGTAACATTTTTTTTTGAGAATTAAAAGAATTTAGGTATTTTTTTGGGGCAGTGTTTATTGTTGGTAATTTTTTGAAAAAAGTTACTTTTTGTTAAGACATGGCAACCCTGAAATAATAATTTTTATAATTTTTTAAATTATTTGTATAGACAAGACTGCAAGCTATCACAAGCCGTAAATTTAAGTGTTGCTTGAAAGCAACGTCAGTGCAAAATGGTTTAATTAATTGTAGAGAACAATTCATACAAAATAGAACGAGGAGCAAGATGAACTGTCAAGGTAAAAACAGGATTTGAAATGGAAATGTAACAATAAGCAAAGGGAAGGCAAAGGCATGCTAGCACGCAGAGAAAAATATGGTTGCAATATGATCACTGCTACTATATTCTGTTTGCTGCAGTCGGGTATGGTTGTCACAACCAAGTTATTGTTTTTCTAATCATCAACATGGTCACTATCATCATTATTTAGTAAATATTTTACTATTTTATGATTGTCACCTACTATTTTATAACATGATTGGCTGTAATCATACTGTGGTAACAAAAATTCTGACAATAAAACAAATATGATAATTATGCAACAATAAAATGCTGGCAACAATCAGTAAATAAATATACATCAAATAAAAAATGACTTTAACATTTACAGTCATAATATTGTCTTGTTTTAATAAAAACCAAAGTTCAGTCAGTCAGTTTGTTTTTACTACAAAATGTCTTTAAAAAACAATAATATATTGTTTACTAAAACTGGACAAATATCAGATGGGTAAAAAATACCTTTCACATATCATTTAAACATTTCATCAATTAAACCATTAAGAAGATTTTTTTAAAGGGGTTTTTCGAAAATTCCTTATGCATATAATATTATTTACACATATCAATTCATTGCCTTTCTTTGAAAGAAAAATTCATAGATTCTGAAGAAAATACTTAGATTCTAAGGACTTTTTCTAGTAGAAATATTATTAGATTCTAAAGAAAAATTTCTAAAAACTTTCTAAAAAAATCTTAAAAATATCTGAGATTTTTTTTTATTAAAAAAGTCATTAGAATTTAATAAAAAAAAGTTTTAAGTATTTTTCTTAAAAAATGTCCTCAGAATCAAAGTTTTCTTGAAAGAAAAGTTCTTAGAATTTATGATTTTTTCCTTAACAATTTTTCTTTAAAAGGTACTTAATATCACTTTTTTAGAAAAAAACATTTCAAAAGAAAATATTCTTAAATTTAAAGAGCTTTTTCATAGTTTCTTAGAATTTTTCCTATAAGAAATTTTCTTAGATTTTGGAACATATAATGATAATCCATTTTCAGCATTATATGATTATGTGCGATCATATTATGATAAATTCAATGTAACATGTTTATTTAGGACCATAATATGGTAAATTTTTAATCATAATATAACTGTAGGGACCATATAATGGTAAAAATATGGTTATTTTCTTATCATAATATGGTAACCATATTATAGTACGACTATGATTGGCACAACCATAACCCCAAAAAAATATGATGCTCTACGAAAATGATTGCCCCAACCATGTTTTTTCTGTGCGTGGATGCAAAGAATGGAATTACAACAGTGTTTGCTGGTAACAAAGGCCAACAAAGTGATTTCTGAACAATAACTTTATTCATTGAAACGATAATTAATAGTATTTTCATAAGCACATGGTAAAAATGGGATTTAAAAGCTCAAAAATGTCTCCTTTGCATACCCTTTTAGTTCAAAATCTATAACTTGAGATTGAAACATTCACTACACGCAGGATAAACAATTTAATTGAAGGAGGAAAATATTTAGAAAAAAAATATTTTTTAGCTAAATGTATTTTTGAACTATCGATAACAAAGAGTGTTAATAAAATTTACTGTTTTTAGAAAATAACAAAGTAAGAAGTACGTCAAAATGTCAGACGAAAACACTGAGATACGTGAACTTAATTTTGGGTCGTAGAATTCAGTGGCGAATAATAACAAATATGGTATTTTGGAAGGTAAACATCTGTCATTATAATTTAGTATTCGATAGACGCCAAAGTGTAAACACACATTTTTTTCAATCGCTATAATAATGTTGAATTTTGTGCATAACAAAGATGTTTTGCTGAAAGTTATCGATTCTTGGTCAACATGCACCAACTCAAAAAACTTGTGAACGATGGTTTGCGCGATTCAAAAGTGGTGATTTCGACACAGTAGACAAGGAGAGGCCTGGTTAGCCGAAAAAGTTTGAAGATGAGGAATTGGAAGCATTATGCGACGAAGATTGTTGTCAAACGCAAGAATAACTTGCATTATCATTGGTAGTCACACAACAAGCCATTTCCCTACGTTAAAAAGCATTGGAGTTCATTCAAAAGCAAGGAAATCAGGTCCCATATGAATTGAAGCCGAGAGACATTGAAAGGCGATTTTGCATGTTGGAAATGCTGCTTGAACGCTACAAAAAAGAAGTCATTTTTGCATCGTTTAATTACTGGTGATGAAAAATTGATACTTTGCGATAAACCAAAGCGCAAAAAGTCATATGTGAAGCCCTGCCAACCAGCCAAATCAACGCCGAAGTCGGATAGCTATGGCGCCAAGTAATGCTCTGTATTTGGTGGGATCAGAACGGTGTTTTGTATTATGAGCTGTTGAAATCGATTCAGACGATCACAGGAGACCTGTACCGAACACAATTGATTCGTTTGAAGCGAGCAATGAACGAAAAACGACCAAAATATTTGACCAGAGACGAGACCATAATCTTCCATCATGACAACGCTCGGCCACATGTTGCAAGACCGATCAAAAAACTTTTTGGAAAACAGTGGATGGGAAGTTTTGGCTCAGCCGCCTTATAGCCACCATTTGTTTCGATCGCTGCAGAACGCCCTTATTGCAATACGCTTCACTTGAGAACAGGTAGCAGTTCTTTTGGCGCGGCGTCCATATGCTACCAGAAAATGTAGTGGCTAACGATGGACAATACTTTGATTAATGCATTTTTCAAGCAAAATTATTAACTTGTATACTAAATTAATAAAAATGATGTTCGTCTTATAACAAGTTTGGATTAACTGTATTCGCATTATAAAAAGTTTAAGGTAATTATTTTTCAAAATTTTTCTGATTCGCTTAGGGGCTGGGCTGCCTTGTAGATAAGAGAGTTAAATTTGAGATTGGGCTGATAAGACAAAATAGAGCGTAACTTTTTAACTAAGCACTACTGACTGTCATCCTAAAAGACATTTTCTTAAAAAGATATTTCTTATAATCCATTCATATTAACCCATTACCGACCAGTAATAAAATATGGCACCACATCTGCGGACCCCGTTGCAGGAACATATGGTAAAGACAGGGCTAAAAAAAATTGTAACCATCCCTTCCCCTCAGGTGGGCACATTACTCACCCAAAATAAAAATAGTCAAAAAATTTTATTTTTCACCGGATTTGGATTCAGAACTCTCTTTTTTACAAAGTTTAGATTAAAAAAACGGTATTGGCTTAAGTTTTGCAACAAAAACCCAGTACAATTTTTAATCCTTTCATTAACCAATATATATTTTCTTGATCACAAAAACTCTCAAAAGTTTAGCCATTCTTATTAAATCCTATTTACAACACTTGTTTATACAATTTCTGTATAACAAAAACACTTTAACAAATTTTTAGGCGTTGTTATAATCAACCTTTAAATATTGTTTTTCATTAAAAATAAGGAATTGTCTAAAAGATGTAGTTTTTTTGTTTAATAATATTATGTGGGTGTATCTAAATCGTGGGAAATTTCATCTTGACCACATGCTCTCACTTGCACACACACACACATACAAATACACTTTACTCATAGAGTAACAGATTCTTTTCATGGAAAATAATATGAAAAAAAAAAAACGTACTAAAGTTTAATAATAAAAAATGATTTTGTGTGGCTAAGGCAAGAAAAGCTGACTCAGATTGTATGGTTTGGTGTTTTCTTACATATATATTTTTTTAGATTTTTATTTTACTTAAACCAAAACGCAATTTATAATACCACATAAATGTACGGTACATATATATATATATAGAAACATGCATGTGTATGAATTGAAAATCTGCAAAAATGAATTCCCCAAAAAGGAATAGTCACTGTGTTTTATTTTTATTTTTTTTTTGTGATGCTACACTCACACGCCCCCATCAGCGACCCGCTTTCATCTTATCTGCATTGGTGGTTTTAGAAAAAAAAAAAAAAAACAATACACTACATTTTAGGAGAGTATGTAAAGTTTGTCAAGTGATTGGTACTTATTAACACTATGTCTTATCCAGGAATTTAAATTGGCTTAATTTACACTTTGACTTCCAGGTCAGGAATGCTGGCTTCATGGCATTTAGCTCTAATGCCTTAGTAAGATATGGTGTTAATACCTCCGACTTATATATCTAAAAGAAGAGGGTTAGAGCTACAAAAATGTAGTACACAATAAGTTTCTATCTCTTCAGCCTTTGGCAAAGAAGTATTTATTTATTTATTTTTTTTTAAGGACTGTAATTTAAGACGTCAATTTGACAATTTTTCATATATCTCTCTTATAGTAGCTTTAAAGGGTATTCAAAAGTTTCTTAAAAACTAACTAAGTATAACTAACTTTCCATTTAAAACTTTATTTTGATGTTAATAGTTGTTATATATAATAGTGGTGGTGGTGGTTAACTTACATTCGATACAAAATATCCTCCGGCTATGTTTAGTATAAATTAAAAGCCACAGAGATACAACAACAACAAAAAATATATAGCAAAAACGCTATTTGGACGATTGTGCTGACTATTGTGTCAGCTAGTTGAACTTTTGGTCACCTTCATTTAATTCGCTCACCTACGTTATATTTAACAACCAATTTTTTTTTTTGCTTTCATCTTCTTCGTCTCCTAGTAGTTTAAGATAATTTTAAATCTGTTTTGTTTTTAGTTTGTGCTTTAAACATAAACGAAAATTAACATAACTTTAAGCATCAAAACAAATAAGAGTTCAATACATGAAAATATAGAAGATACATTTTTCCAAATTTAGCAAAAACAACCTGACCATTATGATTGACCTTTCTTTTCATGGTAAAAACTGCAAAAAAAAAACTATAAAGAAATGTTTGCATAAAATCTTGTATATCACCTTTAACGTTAGCCCAAAAAATTTATAAGAAAAATTGAAAACAATATCTGTTAAAATAAAACCGCCCATCGCCGCTGAAGATGCTTATTGTTATTTGTAAAGTCAATGAAAGCATTCACCTTTATTTTTTTATCTAACTCTCTAACCATAAACATATACTGTACAAAGGAAACGAGGTAAATACTATACCTTCCCAAAAAAAAATCCAAATATAACTGTTTGAATGTGGTCCAGTTAAATCTTATATATATAAGTATATAAAAATTTGTTTTTTTTTATTAAAAAAATATATAGGGACATAATATTTTATTAATCTTTCTAGGAAAATAAAGTATTCCATATAACAAAATCAAGATTTTGAAAAATTTTAACCACAAAAACACACGCAACATTTTGCGCTTTTCAGGCATACAAATACACGCAGAAAAAAACATGGCTGCAATATGATCACTGTTACTATATTGTGCTTACTGTAATCGGGTATGGTTGTCAGAACCATGTTATTGTGTTTCTAGCCATCAACATGGTCGCTACAAAATGCTGGCAGCAATCAATAATTAATTATACATCAAATAAAACATGACTTTAACACTTACAATCATAATATTATCTTGTTTTCATAAAAACCAAAATTTTATCAGTTTAGTTTGTTTGTTATTACTACAAAATGTCTTAAAAAAACCAATCATATATTGTTTACTAAAACTGGACAAATATCAGATGGGTAGAAAATACCTCTCACCTATCATTAAAATACTTCATCAAGCTTTAGCTTTAGAAGATTTTTTAAAGGGGTTTTTGGAAAATTCCTTATACATATAATATTATTTACACTAATCAATTCATTGTCAAAAAGTTTCTTTTCAAAGATTTTATATTTGTTAATACTTTTCAATTAAACAATTAGATTTTTTTAATTATGTTTATCTATTCATTTCTTGTAAAAAGTTCTCAAAATAGTAATAAAATAATTTTTATAATTAAAAGTCTGTAGAACCCATGTTTTTTTTTTTTTTTTTTTTTGTACGAAAAGGTTTGTTGCAGAAAATAATAGATATTTATAAATTTATTTGATAAAAACATGTTTAGATTCTATGGACTTTTCATTAAACTAAAATTCTTGGATTCTCCAAACTGTTTCTTAGAAAGAAAAATTCATAGATTCTGAAGACTTTTCATCATGAAAAATACTTAGATTTTAAGGAAATTTTGCTAGTAGACATTTTCTTAGATTCTAAAGACATTTTCTTACAGAATTTATAAAAACTTTTTAAAAAAATCTTAAAAATGTCTAACAAAAAAAATTTTAAGTACTTTTCTTAAAAAAAGCGATCATATTATGATAAATTCATAATAACATGTTAATTTAGAACCATAATATGGTAATTTTTTAATCATAATATAACTGTAGGGACCATATTATGTTAAAAACATGGTTATTTTATTATCATAATATGATAACCATAATATAGTAAAATTATGGTTTGCACAACCATAAACCCAAAAATATATAATGCTCTTCGAATATGATTGACCCAACCATGTTTTTTCTTTGTGTGTAGGAGATCGATTTGCAATCAAAGAGATGGTGTTATAGTTAAATACACTTGTGTGGAAAACTATTAAAATTAGGTGAATTTTCCACCACCCCAAAGTTTATAAAATTCCCAATTTAGTGAGTGTTGAGGCTTAAAGAAGAAGCGGCTATTGGGCCACGCGTTTAAGAGACACTTTTCACTTCAGTGAAATCTGACTGGTTTAAGGCTTGCTTGACCAAATGTTTTCTTAAGATATCTTGTTTTGACGGAAGTCAGACAGTCGCCATTCTGGGTAAAAATGGCGAGTGTTTGAGGTAAAGAATTGATACGATCCTCAGTAAAAATTTGTACCACAAAAATATCAAACTTTCGGATATAAGTCTATTGTAGTGAATATTTTTACTTTCGAATCCCCTTTTTAACGTATACTATCGATTCAGTGAGTTACCTCTTACACTCACCAAAAAAAGTCTGTAATGACAACTGAAAATTTTGCTGTTATTACAGGAAATTTTGCTAATTTGAGCCCAGCGGTATGTTTTGCTAATCTTAGCAACACATGTCTGCTGAGGTGTAGTATAATGAAATTTGTAGAAAGAATTAGCTGCCGCTACTAAATTTTATTAAACTTTTTGTAAAGTGGAATTTTTAACTGGTTTGCTAAAATCAGCAAAAAAAATATACTTAATATTGTGAATATTAGTACAAAATTTCAAATCTATTTTTTTTATCGAGCATTAAAATTTTTTTAATTTATTTATTTTTTTGAAAATATATGTTACACAAAATTAAAAAAAAATAAAGGCTTAAAAATTGTAAAAACAAACGAATTTTTTATTTTGTTTTAATTTTGGTAATTTCTGTTTTGAAAAATAACTTTTAAGGTCAAATTTTATTTCTTTTTAGGGCTGATTTTTAAAATTAAAAAAACTTTTTAGTGCTATTTTAAGTGTATATCCTATTTTCAGAAATAAGTCGGTATATTCACTTCCGATAAATTTTTTTAAAATTTATGTAACATTTTAAAGCAATTTAAGTTTGTAGGTGTAAGTTTTAATTGGAAATAACATTTCCTTCAACATACAGTTTTTTAAAATTAGTAAATTTCTTTGCTAATTTAAGCAAATCGGTTTTCAAAGATTTTTAAAATAATTTTAAAATGATTTCAGAAATTAGTAAATATTCTGTATAAATTCTGTAATTTGTAAAATGTAAATAGCAAAAAAGTTTGCTAAATAATAATTTGTTTACTAAAAATCAGTACAAAAATAGTAAAGTGGGATTGAAAACCGTTTACAAATTTTTCTACTACCTTTCTTTTTTGAGTGTACCGCAGGACATTTTAAATATAAGACTTCTAGCCACAGGATTTTAAGCAAAACGCTTTCTGAGGTGGAAAGTTTACGACCTGAAACTCCAGTGGCAGGTTTATTAATGTCGGAAGAACTCGCGAGGGAGGGTTCGGATCTGGATTTAAGGGTAAGGGACAGGGGGGTAAAGCCGCCTTTGTGTCACTACTATGAGGTGATCCGGGAAAGGTTACGTGATGCCGTTAACCGGTCCTGGAGGAAAAGAGTGGATTGCAGGGTGTCGAGGGCGTTGTGGCCCGGACTCGACGCAGGGGGCAACCAGGGTTCTACTAGGTTTGGATAGAGGTGGTCTCAGGACCCTTATAGGGTTCTTGACTGAGCATTTTTCTGTTAGGGTTTTAACGAGTAAATGAGATAATGCCATCCCGGACTTCTGCAGACTGTTCCGGGATGTCGAGGAGCTAGTGACGATAGAGCATGTACTATGCCACTGTCCTAGGATGCAGGTTCTCAGGAAGAAATGGCTAGAGGATAGGTTTCACGACGAACTGGGGTGTATCGCTGGATGTAGTCCAGCCGATCTACTAGGGTTTGTCAGGGAAATAGAAAGGCTGTTTCTGATGAGGGGCCCGTAGGGAGGGTCTTGTCCTACGTAGTTTCTTTATTTCTTCGGAGCTCTCAACTTTTGTTTTTTGTTTACTTCTCTTTCTCTCTATCTCTCTCTCTCCTTCTTCTTCCTCTATACTGAAGGGATTCACATTGGACCGCATTGGTCTCCGGGTGGAAATGCGTCCCTTGGTACCTTGCTCCAGTAGTTTGGGCTGGATGACACTTTTACCCTTTTTAACCCTTTTTCGACTACGTTCTTATTGGAAATTTCAAAGAGTATGTCTGTAGTAAATTTCCCTTTTGGGGAAACCAACCAACTGTATGCCAGACACAATTCCTAAACAACTTTAAGGCAGAAACAATTGAAATATTTAGTTTCAATCGAAATTGTGTTGCATTAACCGAATTTTGTTGGCGGCAAACAAATATATCGGTGGCTCCAATCAAACCATTCAGTTGGCAAGAATCTGAATCTGTTTACTTATGAGCCAATAGATTTTGCACAGGCCGCTAAGAGGAACATTTTGCTTCCTTTGAAGCCCCGTTTTAACCACGCTTCTGGCGAGGACTCCAAACATTAACATAACATTATCAGTGAAATAGGTCATACTCCAAGGAGCACATATTTTAAATTTCAAGATCTTATCAAAACGCTTTTTGCGGGCTGGCAGAACCACTTCTGCACCCATATTTCAACCACGTTCCTAGTTGAACTGAGACTCCAGAGTGCGCCTGTTCTATTCCAATTAATATAAGGCAATTTCAGTGGCCACTGCAAGTAAAACGTCATTAAATTTGTGAAAATCTAAAAAATTATTTTAATTTAAAAGTGATCAATCAGACCTGGACATTTTTCATTAGATTTTGGAACTGAAACTCCAGGTTGCCCGTGTTCTCTTCCAATTAATATACGGTAATGTCAGTGGCCACTGCAGGTAAAACGTGATTAAAGTTTTTTAAACCTAGAAACTGATTTTATATTGAAAGAGATCAATCAGACCTGGAAATTTTTAATTGGATTTTGGAACTGAGACTCCAGGGTGCCCGTGTTCTATTCCAATTAATATACGCTAATATCAGTGGCCAATGCAGGTAAAACGTGATTAAATTTTTGAAAATCTAGAAAATAATTTCACATTGAATATGTTCAATCAGACCTGTATATATGTAACTACATTTTGAAACGATTCAAGTAAATAATTTGTCTATATAATTAATCATTCAGGCCTATGCTCATTAGACCGTACCACCTTACAGGCAAAAAAAAAAAATTTCACCGTACACCCTCAAATATAAAGTATTTTAACAAGAAAATTTCGAAAATGTTTTTTTTTTTTTTTGGCCGAACGTAGGGGTCGCCATTTTATATTTTTCTTTATATCTTCGCCATTTACCGTCGGATCTTCAAGTGTTCTATATCAATGTTTTTTGTCTCGGGGAGACCGATGTTTTCCTCGAAGGAGCCATTGACCTCAAGTAACCCGTTCTAGTATTAACCCACCAGATCTCAGTTGCTACCACCTTAATGAACTAGCCTAATATTTTAAAATGAAAGCTCGCAAAAAAGCATTAAACTTTTGCTAGGAAAGTATTCCAATAATTCCAGCGGAACTATTATTTTATTTTTTTTTTAATTTTTTTTGTTGCCGAATGTAGGGCATTTTTAATTTTTTTGTCATATCTTCTGTATTTACAGTCGGATCTTAAAGGGTTATATATCAATGTTTTTGTCGCAATGATACCAATTTGTTACATCGAAAATCATTGACCTCAAGCACCCTTTTATACTACTTAAGGGGTAAAACCTACGTAAAAAGCCTATATATAAAAACTTCCTTTTTTTATTTTCTTTATTTACGGAGATGTGTCAACAAAGATTGGTTTTCACAAGATTTATGAAGGAGTACAAAAAATATTTGTTTTACACAAAGTTTTACAAAATGATAGTATATTTACAAAAGAGGTCCACGGCAGGCAGCATTACTTAATCAATTTTTGATGGATTTCTCTGAAATTTATAATGCATATGGAAAACTAAATTATCTATGGATGCGCGTATTAGTTTTTGATAGGTCAAATACTTTTTGACTTAGAGCTGTTTCTTTACGAGTATAAAAAATAGATATTTTGACTTTAACACTTCGCTGTTTTGTTAAAAATTAATATACCCAAAAACTCATACGCTTTTCTTTAGATAATTTAGTTTTCTATATAAAGTGTATGTTTCAGACCGATCCACCTAAAATTGGTTAAATTATGCTGAGTGCCGTGGATCACTTATAAAATAACACAAATTTTAATCGATCATATTTTGGCGTGATTGAAGTTGGCTGTATTATTTGAGTCAAGAGAACTTCAATATGGACTTCTTAATAGCTATTAGTTGCGATGGAACTCCTACCAACACTGGCTACAAAAATGGAGTCATTGTAAGAATGGAACGCCATTTACGGAGACCTTTGCAATGGTTCGTATGCCTATAATTTAACCAAATTATCTAAAGAAAAGCGTATGAGTTTTTGGGTATATTAATTTTTGACAAAACAGCGAAGTGTTAAAGTCAAAATATCTATTTTTTATACTCGTAAAGAAACAGCTCTAAGTCAAAAAGTATTTAACCTATCAAAAACTCCTACGCGCATCCAAAGATAATTTAGTTTTCCATATGCATTATAAATTTCAGAGAAATCCACCAAAAATTTATTAAGTAATGCTGCGTGCCATGGACCTCTATACTAAATATACCATCATTTTGTAAACCTTTGTGTAAAACAAATATTTTTTGTACTCCTTCATAAATCTTGTGAAAACCAATCTTTGTTAACACATCTCCGTAAATAAAGAAAATAAAAAAAGGAAGTTTTTATATATAGGCTTTTTACGTAGGTTTTACCCCTTAAGTGGTATAAAAGGGTGCTTGAGGTCAATGATTTTTGATGTAAAAAATTGGTATCATTGCGACAAAAACATTGATATATAACCCTTTAAGATCCGACTGTAAATACAGAAGATATGACAAAAAAATTAAAAATGCCCTACATTCGGCAACAAAAAAAAATTAAAAAAAAAATAAAATAATAGTTCCGCTGAAATTATTGGAATACTTTCCTAGCAAAAGTTTATTGCCTTTTTGCGAGCTTTCATTTTAAAATATTAGGGTAGTTCATTAAGGTGGTAGCAACTGAGATCTGGTGGGTTAATACTAGAACGGGTTACTTGAGGTCAATGGCTCCTTCGAGGAAAACATCGGTCTCCGCGAGACAAAAAACATTGATATACAACACTTTAAGATCCGACGGTAAATGGCGAAGATATAAAGAAAAATATAAAATGGCGACTCCTACGTTCGGCCAAAAAAAAAAAAAAAACATTTTCGAAATTTTCTTGTTAAAATACTTTATATTTGAGGGTGTACGATGAACTTTTTTTTTGAGGTACGGTCTAATGCTCATATTTGTGAGTTCTTTGAAAAACGTGTAATCTTTTTCAATACCAGATATGGGGAATTGATTCATTACAGATCAATTACTCAATTAAATTTAAAAAACACATTTCTATAAATACAATAATAACAATTTTCACTTACACATCATACAGATTTTTAGGCAACAATTATATTTGGCCACAAGAATTTCAAGTTTTCTAATATAGATTTTTTGCTGGGATTCATTCCTAAAAAAAAAATACCATTTATTTTAAATGTTTTTTCATTCCTTCAATTTTTTTTCAAGTATTTGTTAAAGTGTTATAAAAATATGTAATGAATTTCATATTTTTATCTTTAAAATTATTTTCATAATTTCATTACATTTATAAAATATTACTCTCCTGGGTCTGCAATTCAATTTTCAATTTCTTATCAAAAAATAACAATCTTAAATATTTTCAAATTGACCATTTATGGTGGAAATTGATACAAAAACAAAAAATGAAACAAATCAACAAAGTATAAGCAGTCAACATTAACACACAAAAAAAAACACTGATCATAAAATCAAAAAAAAAAAAAAACTTGATCACCACAGCAAAAATAATAATAATAATCAAAAAAAAATATATATTGTAAAAATATAACAAGCTGAACTAAATACTGATAACTAAAGAATATGCAATGAATACACAAGCAAGTATACCTTTTAAAGATTTGATTGTTGTTGTTGTCGTTGTTTTTTTCTGGTTTATTAAAATATTTATTTTATGTTTTTATGATATTTCTAAAAATATGTTGTTTAAATATTTCTTAATGATATAATTATATCATTAATATGTGATGGATGATGAGTGAACAAAAATATCATTTACAATGATCATATTTAACAATTTAAAATTGCAACTGATCTTCAGACAAAACTTTTAATAAGACCTTTGTTAAAATATTTTTTTGTTTTTTAAACACAACAACAAAAAAATATTTTTCATAATTTCAGCGGCCTAAGCTTTTATAAGAAATATTACTGAAAAAAATCACCAACATATATACCTTGTGATAATTATGGCCAATTTAAAAAAGGTTAATTAAACTCATACACATGTGAGAAATAAAAAAACCTGCATAAATATTTTTAACGCTAAAAATGAAGCTTTCATAAAATAATGAGAAAAAAATCAATCAAACAAAAACATAATTGCTGCCTTTATAAGTCACAATACCACATATGGTCAATTGGAGTTGGCAAATCATAAAAACATGACCAAAGAATTTATAAACAATTCATACTAAAAAAAAAAAAAAACCTTCTTCCCTTTTTTTTCTCACTCTTTAACTCAATGTCTTATATTTAACATCTTTTTAAAAGAAAATTACAAAAATGTTGAAAATATATCTTGCATATAAAATATTATGAAAGAAAAAAAAAGAAATCATCTTCAGGAATTCAGAACATTGTGTCATATTTAATACAGCAAATATTTTTAATTAAACAAAATTTGTAAAACTTGCACGTTTTATAACAAATATTCTTTTTTAAAGGTTTATATTGAACTGATTTCTTTTTTTTTTTTTTGTATGATTATTGCTGCATTTAATATCACTAGGACATGAATGTATTGATGTTTGTTTTAATTGTGATCCTTTTATTGCCATCAATCTGTTGGGAAATATTTATTTAAGAATTTTCAATAAAGTTTTGTTTTTACGTATAGTTACACGCAAAGAAAAACATGGTTGGGGCAATCATATTCAAAGAGCATCATTTTTGGGTTAATGGTAGCTTCAACCATAGTCTTATTATTATATTATAATAAAATAACCATATTTTTACCATAAAATGGTCCCTACAGTTATATTATGACTCGAAAATCACAAAATTATTATTCTAAATAAATATGTTACATTATATTTGTCATAATATTATCGCACGTAATTATAGTATATTCAAAAATTTTTTATATTATGGTCCTTCATAACTATATTATGACTCCTGGATTATCATTATATGATCCTTAATCTAAGAAAATTTCTTATAGGGAAAGTTCTTAGAAACTATAAAAAAGCTCTTTAAATTTAATAATATTTCCTTTAGAAATGTTATTTATAAAAAAAATTGATATTAAGGAGTTTTTAAAGAAAAATTGTTAAGGAAAAAATCATAGATTCTCAGAACTTTTCTTTCAAGAAAACTTTGATTCTGTGGACATTTTTTTTTTAAAGAAAAATACTTAAAATTAAAACATTTTTTGTTGAACATTTTTAAGATTTTTTAGAAAGTTTTTAAAAATTTTTCTTTAAGAAAAATTCTTTAGAATCTAAGAATATTTTTACTAGAAATAGTCCTTAGAATCAAAGTATTTTTCATGATGAAAAGTCTACAGAATCTATGAATCTTTAAAAGACCATAGAATCTAAAAATGTTTTTATCAGATAAATTTATAAATATCTATTATTTTGTGTAAGAAACTTTTTCGTACAAAACAAAAAAAAAATCATGGGTTCTACACTTTTTATTATAAAAAATATTTTATTAATATTTTGAGAACTTTTTACAAGAAATAAATTTAGAAAGACATTTAAAAAAATCCAATTGTTTTTATTAAAAAGAATTAACAAATATAAAATCTTTCAATAGAAACTTTTTGACAATGAATTGATTAGTGTAAATATATTATTTGCATAAGGAATTTTCGAAAAACCCATTAAAAAAAATTAACTAAATCTTACTGGGTCAATTGATAAAATATTTTAATGACATGTGAGAGGTATTTTCTACCCATCTGATATTTGTCCAGTTTTAGTAAACAATATATGATTGGTTTTTTTTTTAAGACATTTTGTAGTAAAAGCAAACTGACTGAGCTGATAAAATTTTGGTTTTTATGAAAACAAGACACTGTAAATGTCTAAGTCATGTTTTTTATGTATAATTATTTATTGATTGTTGCCAGCATTTTATCGTTGCTTAATTATCAATTTTATTTCATAGTCATAATTTTTGTTACCACAGTATGATTACAGCCAATCATGATGTAAAATAGAAAGTGCCAATCCTAAAATAGTAAAATATTTACTAAATACTGGTGGTTGCGACCATGTTGATCGCTAGAAACCCAATAACTTGGTTCTGACAACCATACCCGATTGCAGCAAGCACACTATAGTAGCAGTGATCATATTGCAACCATGTTTTTTCTTTGCATGTATTGAGACAATTATAAGGCAAAATATCAATCAATATAAGCATTTTAAACAAGAGACTTAAAAAATAAACTTATTGCATGATGTTTATGTTAGAGATGGCTGAGTGTCAGGGATGTTGTGTGTGTTTCACTTTTATATATAATTTGTTATTTTTAAACATTTAATTAAAACTTTTATATTTAAAAGATATTTTTCCATTTCTATTTCATATATATTTTAAAAAATATGGCTCCCAAAAAAAGTCGCTAAAAATCCTTAATTACTCAACATCTCCTAGTCTATAACGCTGAAGCTGGAGGAACGAGCTTGAAGTTTGGCGTGAAGTTTCCTTTGACACCGCGGAGACGTCCGCAATTTGAAAATTAGAGCAGGTGTTTACTAGAGTACGAAATACCGCAGCATTCATGCAAAACGGTCATTGAAAATTTCATTAAAAGATCGCGTGCATGCCAGCAAAGCCGCGGCGGCCATACATAACCTCATTCTGTCTACTTTACGATATAATAGAGTTTCACGATTTTTTTTTTAAATATCTGTGTTTTATTTAAAATTTAAAAATTGCGTTCTTCTTGGGACACCCTTTATATTATTGATCAGGTATTGATCCGCACAGCTTATTCTAGACACCTAAAATATTAAATATGGGTTCCGTGGGGTAGGGAATATTCCCTGATAAGCTAGCTTTTGGAATTTTCCCTAGAATGTGGCAAAATTTGGGGCTAAAAAGTGTAATTAAAAACTTGAAATATAAAATATGTGTGTGTTAGGGTAAAAGCTATTTCACTGATAAGCAATCTTTTGAAGTTTTCATACAAAATGTGGTAAAATTGAAGTTCAAAAGGGAAAAATTACCTGAAGTTAAAAGTACGGGTAGAATTAAATAACCAAAATTGAGAAACTAACAGGGAAACGGGGTCGAGTGGATTTAAAACACTACATAAGGGAAGTAAAGGGCTAGTTAAGGGAACAAAAAAAGAGTGTAAACGCAACTCTGGTATTGGGGAATGAACTGGAAAGGAACGGAAAATTATTGTAATTTCAACAATATAATGGGTGGTCCAACCATAAAGCACGATGTTGATTATGAGTCACACCTTAATGTCAAGATTTTTGCCCAACTTAATTTTACATTTCTTTGTTTCAGTGTTTGTCAAATTCAACCATGGAGAGGTACACAATTGAACAGCGCGTTAAAATTGTTGATGCCTTTTACGAAAATGGGCGGCGTTCAAATCAAAATGCACTTCCTGATTTTTTTGGTCAGCATAATCGAGCAAATGTATCCAAAGTCGGAAGAATTGTGCGCAAATTTCACTAAAACGGGTCTGTAGGAAATGTGAAAACACCTGCGCATGCTCGCCCAGTTCGTTTTGAGGAAAACATTGCTGTTGTTTGCGATAGTGTGGCAGAAGAGCTGCCAACCTCGACTCGTCGTCTGTGTTTGCTATCGCGAGATGATAACGGACTTCTTGTAGCCAGAAATTGAGAATATCGACCTGGACGATATATAGTTCCAATAGGATGATGCCACTTGCCAACGAAACAATGGCTCTTTGGTGCGAGATATTCATTGGCCTTGTTATCTCACGTTAAGGCGATGTTATTTTGCACTGTTGGACTTCTATCATAATAAAATATCTTAAGATAAATCTCTGAAAACTTTTTGTTTTACTTACAATTAACATCGTGCATTATGGTTGGATGACCCTTTATAAGGAAACCAAAATAGTATGGAATAAGAAACGAGTGAAATTAAAGCAAAAGATTTTGTAAATATTTTAAAAAATTGTAATGCAAAGAATTTATTAGTACACTCAATTTATTAGTCCCATATTTGGTACACATCCGCTAAGATGGGATTTTCGGAAATTTTTACGACATGTGCTAATTTACTAATGTACTTTTGCAATTTTCACCAGGAAAGTTGTAAAAGTGGGGGAATAAAAGGGGGAAGTGTCTGCTATTTAAGGCCTGCCAAACAGCTTTGACTAGAGACAAGAGAAATTTAAAATATGTACACTGAAATTCCACTAACGTATATCTCCCGCAGACGGACAGTTCCCATAGGCGGACAAATATCTTGGTCCCTTCTTGGAACTTAATAAGAAAAAATCTATCCTACAGGCGGACATCTCCCGTAACCGGACAAAATCAGAGCGACGGTCGGTGTCGGCCTGCGGGAGCTTTTACTGTATTACCTGGCTCATGGGCTAATTCACCGATAAGTTAGTTTCTGACATCTTCTACAGGATCATGGTAAAAATGGGGGTTCCATAGGGGAAAGTATTCCCATTAACAATCTGCCCAACTGTTAGAAATCTGCTATTTAAAATCGATGTTTCCTGGGGTATGTGCTAATTAACTGATGACTGACTGTAAATTTAAACATGGTAAAGTGAAGTTAAAAAGGGAAAAAAGTGTCCCTATATCACCCAGTCCCAGCAGCAGGAGCTAGCAGTTTGACATAGTGTCGTAGTTGAGGGCAAACCCCTTCGGCGAGTAATTTGAAATTTAACATATGCATGCGCTAGGATATAAGCTTAGTCACAAGTCGATGATTCCCAAGAAGAACGCAATTTTTAAATCTGGCAACATTCGAAGTGTCATTGTTTGACATTTGAACAATTGTTATTGTTTGCTAGTAGAAGGTACGAGGTTAGTAAAAATGGAGCGCTTCAAGAATGAACAACGCATTCTCATTGTGAAATTGTTTTACCAAAATGGTGAAAGTTTTGCGGCTACAGTTCGCAAATTGCGATCAATTTGGGGTCACAATAATGCTCCAAAGAAGTCAACTGTAAAGAGATTAATGGATAAATTTGCCGAAACTGGGTCTGTTAGTGATGTAAAGACAACAACGCGCCATCGACCAGGTCGATCGACCGAAAATGTCGCAGCTGTACGTGATGACGTCGCTCAAACTCCATCCACCTTAATTCGACACCGAGCTCAGCAAATTGGTGTCTCCAAATCCACTTTGCAACGAATTTTGACGAAAGATTTGCATCTTCATGCATACAAAATTCAATTGACTCAGGAACTGAAGCCAGCTGACCATGGACAGCGAAGGGAGTTCGTTAATTGGGTATTGGAGAGACAACATGAAAATGCTGATTTTGCCGATAAAATCATCTTCAGTGATGAGGCCCATTTTCATCTTGATGGCTTCGTCAATAGGCAGAATTGTCGCATTTGGGGTGAGGAAAATCCTCGAGTGATTCACGAGAAGCAAATGCATCCTCAACGTGTCACTGTGTGGTGTGGTTTTTGGGCTGGAGGAATCATTGGACCTTTTTTTTATGAAAATGAGGCAGGTCAAGCGCAAACAGTCAATGGTGTTCGGTATCGTGATATGATAACCAGTTTTTTCTTGCCTAGAATTGAAGAAATGAATGTGGAGGGCATGTGGTTCCAACAAGACGGCGCCACATGTCATACAGC
This sequence comes from Eustalomyia histrio, assembly GCA_949748255.1. Classification (NCBI taxonomy): domain Eukaryota; kingdom Metazoa; phylum Arthropoda; class Insecta; order Diptera; family Anthomyiidae; genus Eustalomyia; species Eustalomyia histrio. Next base: position 131,892,382 of record OX456524.1, on the reverse strand, counting down.
CAGAGAAACATCTCAATTGCTGCATCAGTCATTTCCCGGTCGTGTTATTTCGCGTTTTGGAGATCAGAATTGGCCGCCTAAATCGTGAGATTTAACACCATTAGATGTTTTTTTGGGGTTTTTTGAAGTCGATGGTTTACGCGAATAAGCCGACGACGACTCAAGCCTTAAAAGAGGAAATTGGACGCTGCATCTAAGAAAATTTCTTATAGGGAAAGTTCTTAGAAACTATAAAAAAGCTCTTTAAATTTAATAATATTTCCTTTAGAAATGTTATTTATAAAAAAAATTGATATTAAGGAGTTTTTAAAGAAAAATTGTTAAGGAAAAAATCATAGATTCTCAGAACTTTTCTTTCAAGAAAACTTTGATTCTGTGGACATTTTTTTTTTAAAGAAAAATACTTAAAATTAAAACATTTTTTGTTGAACATTTTTAAGATTTTTTAGAAAGTTTTTAAAAATTTTTCTTTAAGAAAAATTCTTTAGAATCTAAGAATATTTTTACTAGAAATAGTCCTTAGAATCAAAGTATTTTTCATGATGAAAAGTCTACAGAATCTATGAATCTTTAAAAGACCATAGAATCTAAAAATGTTTTTATCAGATAAATTTATAAATATCTATTATTTTGTGTAAGAAACTTTTTCGTACAAAACAAAAAAAAAATCATGGGTTCTACACTTTTTATTATAAAAAATATTTTATTAATATTTTGAGAACTTTTTACAAGAAATAAATTTAGAAAGACATTTAAAAAAATCCAATTGTTTTTATTAAAAAGAATTAACAAATATAAAATCTTTCAATAGAAACTTTTTGACAATGAATTGATTAGTGTAAATATATTATTTGCATAAGGAATTTTCGAAAAACCCATTAAAAAAAATTAACTAAATCTTACTGGGTCAATTGATAAAATATTTTAATGACATGTGAGAGGTATTTTCTACCCATCTGATATTTGTCCAGTTTTAGTAAACAATATATGATTGGTTTTTTTTTTAAGACATTTTGTAGTAAAAGCAAACTGACTGAGCTGATAAAATTTTGGTTTTTATGAAAACAAGACACTGTAAATGTCTAAGTCATGTTTTTTATGTATAATTATTTATTGATTGTTGCCAGCATTTTATCGTTGCTTAATTATCAATTTTATTTCATAGTCATAATTTTTGTTACCACAGTATGATTACAGCCAATCATGATGTAAAATAGAAAGTGCCAATCCTAAAATAGTAAAATATTTACTAAATACTGGTGGTTGCGACCATGTTGATCGCTAGAAACCCAATAACTTGGTTCTGACAACCATACCCGATTGCAGCAAGCACACTATAGTAGCAGTGATCATATTGCAACCATGTTTTTTCTTTGCATGTATTGAGACAATTATAAGGCAAAATATCAATCAATATAAGCATTTTAAACAAGAGACTTAAAAAATAAACTTATTGCATGATGTTTATGTTAGAGATGGCTGAGTGTCAGGGATGTTGTGTGTGTTTCACTTTTATATATAATTTGTTATTTTTAAACATTTAATTAAAACTTTTATATTTAAAAGATATTTTTCCATTTCTATTTCATATATATTTTAAAAAATATGGCTCCCAAAAAAAGTCGCTAAAAATCCTTAATTACTCAACATCTCCTAGTCTATAACGCTGAAGCTGGAGGAACGAGCTTGAAGTTTGGCGTGAAGTTTCCTTTGACACCGCGGAGACGTCCGCAATTTGAAAATTAGAGCAGGTGTTTACTAGAGTACGAAATACCGCAGCATTCATGCAAAACGGTCATTGAAAATTTCATTAAAAGATCGCGTGCATGCCAGCAAAGCCGCGGCGGCCATACATAACCTCATTCTGTCTACTTTACGATATAATAGAGTTTCACGATTTTTTTTTTAAATATCTGTGTTTTATTTAAAATTTAAAAATTGCGTTCTTCTTGGGACACCCTTTATATTATTGATCAGGTATTGATCCGCACAGCTTATTCTAGACACCTAAAATATTAAATATGGGTTCCGTGGGGTAGGGAATATTCCCTGATAAGCTAGCTTTTGGAATTTTCCCTAGAATGTGGCAAAATTTGGGGCTAAAAAGTGTAATTAAAAACTTGAAATATAAAATATGTGTGTGTTAGGGTAAAAGCTATTTCACTGATAAGCAATCTTTTGAAGTTTTCATACAAAATGTGGTAAAATTGAAGTTCAAAAGGGAAAAATTACCTGAAGTTAAAAGTACGGGTAGAATTAAATAACCAAAATTGAGAAACTAACAGGGAAACGGGGTCGAGTGGATTTAAAACACTACATAAGGGAAGTAAAGGGCTAGTTAAGGGAACAAAAAAAGAGTGTAAACGCAACTCTGGTATTGGGGAATGAACTGGAAAGGAACGGAAAATTATTGTAATTTCAACAATATAATGGGTGGTCCAACCATAAAGCACGATGTTGATTATGAGTCACACCTTAATGTCAAGATTTTTGCCCAACTTAATTTTACATTTCTTTGTTTCAGTGTTTGTCAAATTCAACCATGGAGAGGTACACAATTGAACAGCGCGTTAAAATTGTTGATGCCTTTTACGAAAATGGGCGGCGTTCAAATCAAAATGCACTTCCTGATTTTTTTGGTCAGCATAATCGAGCAAATGTATCCAAAGTCGGAAGAATTGTGCGCAAATTTCACTAAAACGGGTCTGTAGGAAATGTGAAAACACCTGCGCATGCTCGCCCAGTTCGTTTTGAGGAAAACATTGCTGTTGTTTGCGATAGTGTGGCAGAAGAGCTGCCAACCTCGACTCGTCGTCTGTGTTTGCTATCGCGAGATGATAACGGACTTCTTGTAGCCAGAAATTGAGAATATCGACCTGGACGATATATAGTTCCAATAGGATGATGCCACTTGCCAACGAAACAATGGCTCTTTGGTGCGAGATATTCATTGGCCTTGTTATCTCACGTTAAGGCGATGTTATTTTGCACTGTTGGACTTCTATCATAATAAAATATCTTAAGATAAATCTCTGAAAACTTTTTGTTTTACTTACAATTAACATCGTGCATTATGGTTGGATGACCCTTTATAAGGAAACCAAAATAGTATGGAATAAGAAACGAGTGAAATTAAAGCAAAAGATTTTGTAAATATTTTAAAAAATTGTAATGCAAAGAATTTATTAGTACACTCAATTTATTAGTCCCATATTTGGTACACATCCGCTAAGATGGGATTTTCGGAAATTTTTACGACATGTGCTAATTTACTAATGTACTTTTGCAATTTTCACCAGGAAAGTTGTAAAAGTGGGGGAATAAAAGGGGGAAGTGTCTGCTATTTAAGGCCTGCCAAACAGCTTTGACTAGAGACAAGAGAAATTTAAAATATGTACACTGAAATTCCACTAACGTATATCTCCCGCAGACGGACAGTTCCCATAGGCGGACAAATATCTTGGTCCCTTCTTGGAACTTAATAAGAAAAAATCTATCCTACAGGCGGACATCTCCCGTAACCGGACAAAATCAGAGCGACGGTCGGTGTCGGCCTGCGGGAGCTTTTACTGTATTACCTGGCTCATGGGCTAATTCACCGATAAGTTAGTTTCTGACATCTTCTACAGGATCATGGTAAAAATGGGGGTTCCATAGGGGAAAGTATTCCCATTAACAATCTGCCCAACTGTTAGAAATCTGCTATTTAAAATCGATGTTTCCTGGGGTATGTGCTAATTAACTGATGACTGACTGTAAATTTAAACATGGTAAAGTGAAGTTAAAAAGGGAAAAAAGTGTCCCTATATCACCCAGTCCCAGCAGCAGGAGCTAGCAGTTTGACATAGTGTCGTAGTTGAGGGCAAACCCCTTCGGCGAGTAATTTGAAATTTAACATATGCATGCGCTAGGATATAAGCTTAGTCACAAGTCGATGATTCCCAAGAAGAACGCAATTTTTAAATCTGGCAACATTCGAAGTGTCATTGTTTGACATTTGAACAATTGTTATTGTTTGCTAGTAGAAGGTACGAGGTTAGTAAAAATGGAGCGCTTCAAGAATGAACAACGCATTCTCATTGTGAAATTGTTTTACCAAAATGGTGAAAGTTTTGCGGCTACAGTTCGCAAATTGCGATCAATTTGGGGTCACAATAATGCTCCAAAGAAGTCAACTGTAAAGAGATTAATGGATAAATTTGCCGAAACTGGGTCTGTTAGTGATGTAAAGACAACAACGCGCCATCGACCAGGTCGATCGACCGAAAATGTCGCAGCTGTACGTGATGACGTCGCTCAAACTCCATCCACCTTAATTCGACACCGAGCTCAGCAAATTGGTGTCTCCAAATCCACTTTGCAACGAATTTTGACGAAAGATTTGCATCTTCATGCATACAAAATTCAATTGACTCAGGAACTGAAGCCAGCTGACCATGGACAGCGAAGGGAGTTCGTTAATTGGGTATTGGAGAGACAACATGAAAATGCTGATTTTGCCGATAAAATCATCTTCAGTGATGAGGCCCATTTTCATCTTGATGGCTTCGTCAATAGGCAGAATTGTCGCATTTGGGGTGAGGAAAATCCTCGAGTGATTCACGAGAAGCAAATGCATCCTCAACGTGTCACTGTGTGGTGTGGTTTTTGGGCTGGAGGAATCATTGGACCTTTTTTTTATGAAAATGAGGCAGGTCAAGCGCAAACAGTCAATGGTGTTCGGTATCGTGATATGATAACCAGTTTTTTCTTGCCTAGAATTGAAGAAATGAATGTGGAGGGCATGTGGTTCCAACAAGACGGCGCCACATGTCATACAGCCAGAGAAACATCTCAATTGCTGCATCAGTCATTTCCCGGTCGTGTTATTTCGCGTTTTGGAGATCAGAATTGGCCGCCTAAATCGTGAGATTTAACACCATTAGATGTTTTTTTGGGGTTTTTTGAAGTCGATGGTTTACGCGAATAAGCCGACGACGACTCAAGCCTTAAAAGAGGAAATTGGACGCTGCATTAATGAAATACCGCAGCATTCATGCAAAACGGTCATTGAAAATTTCATTAAAAGATCGCGTGCATGCCAGCAAAGCCGCGGCGGCCATCTGCACGATATATTGTTCCATACATAACCTCATTATGTCTACTTTACGATATAATAAAGTTTCACGATTTTTTTTTTTAAATATCTGTGTTTTATTTAAAATTTAAAAATTGCGTTCTTCTTGGGACACCCTTTATATGGTCATATAAGAAATCCTGTATGGTCATACATTAAACCATAAATGGACGTATATGACCATGTATGCCCATATATGATCATATACAAACCCATATATGCTCACGTCCGATATAATATTATATATATATATATACTTCGAGATTTACAGGGGTAGTCATATTCTATGTTTTTTTTTTCTATAATTATATTTCCCAATACTATCACTAAGGATACCTTCCTTATTATCTTAAACTCCCACTGTTAAGAAGAGTTCCTCAATAGTAAAACAATATATATTAAAATAGGTAAAAACAAGCTGTAATAATAGCAATGGCATTGGTGGTGGTGGTGAATTGCCAAAGATACTTTAAAAATTATAATGACTACAATGATGATAATGATGAAGAAAATAAACATGATGATGCGTTTAGTTTAAAGTTAGCATTTTTTTTTTTTTTTTTAGTTTACCTCCTTTTCCTAACTTTTGTGTTATGCATATCGGGTTAGTGATGCACAGACTGGCTTCATTGTACTACATATTGTAGTAAATACATATTATACTACACAGGCATAAGTTGAATTTTTAGTGTCTATTTTATGTCAGCATAAAATTTACTAATTTACAACCAACGTAGAGTTATTGCTGTGCAACGTCAAAATAAAAATGTGGCCAATATTTTGATATGTTTTGCAGACTCATTACAATTTTACTGTTTTCATTTTGTGCTGTTATTTTAAACTGCTAAAAATATTTTAGAAAGAAAAAAGGAAGAGTAGAAATCAGTGCTGCATGTTCTTGTTTTTTATTCAGCATTTTAATAGTGTTTATTGTAATAGTGTGGTAAGTAGGAGTTGGGTATTATTAGGTTTTTTTTTTATAAAGCACACTTATGGAGCAAAAAAAAAAATATTTTGAAATATATTAGAAAAAATTATTTGATTGATTGGAAATTTAGGAAAGAAGACACATAGTGATTAAGAAGTTATATTTTCTTAAATATTTATAAAGATTAAGGCATACATATGTGCATTTGTCGTTTAAAACAACGCCATTTAAAGCGGTTTCCAGGTAGAAAATACTCCTTCATTCCCTTAAAGCTGAATTTTCCCCTATGAAATGTGCCTCGACTAGCCACAGTTTAAAACATTTTTTATAACGCGATTTTTATACGACACAGTGTTTTTGTGCAATGAGTTACTTCGCAAAGAAGATACCCCTAGGGCCTCCGAATAAAATGCCAGAAATGTACTCATATGTCATGTTTAGGAGATGAGCTGGAGCCAGCTGCTGTTTAATGGAATTTATTCTAAATGAAATATGTATAAAAAAAAATTGGGTTGTTGGGAAAAATATTTTTACGTACCGTATACTGATAACTTTTACGACCATCTCGACATTTAAAAAAATGTCGCTCAAAACAAAACTAAATAACACTCTGAATTTTGAGGAATAGATGCGAAAAAAATCTAAACTTTTTTTTTTTAATCCTTTATATTTAAAATGACGGCTGTCTAACCGAAGGTTAGAAGAAAGTAAAGGGGGAAATTGTTCTTTCAATTGCTTTTTCCTCTTAACATTTTTAGAACCTCCATGTTAGTGTCTATAGACTGAAAAGGAATTTAACAATTAAAAAAATTCCAGACTCGGCGTTTTGGTACTGGAAATTCCATATATATTTAAATATTGCTGGAAATGTATTTTAAGTTTGGGGTGGAGTATTTCTCCTTTTGAACTCCTTTTTTGCTACGCTCTCGGTGAAAATTCAAAAAAATGGCATATACTTATATTCAAAATTACGTATGTCTAGAATAAGCGCTACGAGCAGGCGTTAAGTGGGGCACTTTTGCCCTTTTTGACCCCCTATTTTTCCACGTTCCTGACAAAACATCCAAAAAGTACCTTGTTAGTAAAATAGCCCGTACTGCAAGTAACACATAGTTTAAATTTCAGATTTCTAGCCAAAGGGATTTGGGCAGGCCGTCAGGGGGTAGACTTTACCCTTTTGGCCCTCACCGTAGAAATTTACAGAAATCCAACCTTAGCTGATGTATAAATTCTACGAACTAAATTTAAACTTCCTAGCTATAACCCAAGCGCTACGAGCAGGCGTTAAGTGGGACCCCTGATTTTTCCACGTCCCTGGCAAAACTTCCAAAAAATGCCTTATTAGTGAATTAGACCATAATCCAAGTAACACATAGTTAAAATTTAAGATTTCTAGCCAAAGGGGTTTGGGCAGGCCGTCAAGGGGGAGACTTTACCCTTTTGGCCCGTCGCCGTAGAAATTTAAAGAAATGCAGCCTAAGCTGATGTATAAACTGCAGGAAAATTCTACGAACTAAATTTAAACATCTTAGCTGTAGCAATATGGGTGAGGCGATATTGAGTGTGTGAGTCATTCAGTTAATCATGTATTGCTGTTGAAACAAAAATTTCTTCCTTCGTCATCTAAACACCACAGTATTATATCAATAATTTGTTGAAACAAATATTCATTAAATTTAAAATTCATTCCAACTAACTAACAAATTAGTTATAGCTTGTTAGCCAACATAAAGATAAACATATGCTAAACTCCTTTTTAAGGCAATTGTTACAAATGATCTGTCTTTAAAGATGATTATCTACTATACTTATTCAAAAAACCAAATGGCCAACCAGATCATCGTTATCTAGCATTCTTATATGTTATGACTTTTTGAGATTTTAAGCTGATCTTTAAGATATAAATTTCTTTACACAAAAAAAAAAAGAAAAAAAACTTTAGCTAGTGGTAAAACCAGTGTGCGCCAATTTTAACGTTCAATTAATTAGTTGATTTTTAAAATGTTATATAAATTTTTTATTTTTTCTTGTTTGCGGAGTTTAGTCCGGCAAGATCTGTTTAATTTGTTTATTTAGGTTTTACCAATGACAAGACAACTCATATAATTCTGGACAAAATTTATTGTTACTGTTTTCTTAAGAAATGATCTGAACACTGTACAGCAAACTTGAAATTGTGTATGTAAAATTGTAATTTGCTGCTGGAGCTGTAGGTGATGGTGAAGTTTTTGATTTGTTTTCAATTTGTTTGTTATTACCACTATTTGATACGTTGCTTGCCATGTTTTTGTAGCATTTGACATTTTTACTATCTTGTTGATCTGTGGCTATTAATTATAAACAAATATAATTTCGATTTAAAAAGTTTAATTGTTGTAATTACATGGTGTTGTTATAGTTCATTATATATATTTACAATCAAATTTATGATGCTGAAGTTTAATAAGAAAATTAAATAAAGCAACATGCAACAAGAAATAAATTTTAACTATTAACATCCGTGTAGAGAATAATAAATAAAAAAAAAAACTAATAAATATAATGAAATATTTATGTGGTCTAAAATTGTAATGGGTTTATTAAACAAACTATTATTAAATTAACTAATTTTTTTAATTTCAAACAAATTTATTAATAAAATTTTATGAATTTATTTTTTATTTAATTAATATTTTTTGTGTACTTTTATTTTGTGGGGAGTATATTAACCTGCAGTACAGCTTCCTCACCCTAAAGTAATATAAAATTCAACTAAATTTAAAATGAATTTATAGAACAAAACAAAATCAAGTTTGTATCCTAAGTCTTTTGTATATAAAAGCAATATTTCTTGCAACACTCAATCCAACTATTTTTCAATAATTTTTTTTTTAATGGTTTTCTAAACAATTATTTTTTTTTTCTACATTTCCAAATAACTGATTATTAAGTTTTTAAAATAAAAGATTTTTCTTCTTCTTCTGACTATCTGCTTGTTCCTCTTCTATTGAACAAATGTAATTAGTATTCAACACCTCAATATATAACGACATATAAATAATACATCTATACACCCTCAAAAATATCAGACATCATGCTTAATATCATTGTTATTACTAAGCAATATTATACCATACATACATTTATTAAATAAAAATATCATACATATATATTTGCAAAATGCAAGCAACAAATCAATTTGTTAATCATTTATTCTTTTTACATTAAAAGCAAAAACGTATAAATATTTGTATGAAATTGAGAGACAAACAAAAAAAAAATAAACATTAAATGATTGAAAGCTATAATATCGTATCAGTAATAATAAAATATATTTATTTAAAAAAAAAAAAATAAAAAATTAAATGAGGTTTTTAATTTTGCAAAACACGTAATTGAAATTAAATCATTTTTATAAAGCACATAAACGAAAACACTTTTAAAACATGGCAGACACAATTATGCCAGTAATACACTTACACATTCGTTTTATTAACTTATACATTCATTGTCTAAATATATTTTTTATTGTCATTAGTATATTAAACTTGAATAAATTTTAAGTTTTTTTTATCGATTTTTTAACGGAATTTTTTCTATCACATCTTCTTTGTTTATTTGTTATAAGTTTTGCTATAAAATTTTGAGGTAAATTGCTGTTAATGAGGGGGTATTAGTAGCAGTTTTGTTAACATTATTTTATGGTTCATTTGCTAGTTTTTGTATTCGGAGTTTTTATTTGTATTTGAGTTTGATTCGTAGAAAGTGTTGAACAACGTTTGTTTTTTGAAATTTTTAAAATGTAAGCTATCGCCAGGGTACAGGGTACAGTGATCTAGCAAATTTCGAGACAGCTCCAAACCAAGATCGCCGTCGCCATGCCTCCTTATTGATAGATAGTAAAATTTTATTGATAGATAGTACAATTTTATTAAAACTTAGAAAAATGTTCTTAAAAAGAATAAAAATTCCTAAGTTTGAGGAAAAACGAAATATTTCATATTTTTCCTAAGTAATATTTCTTGATTTTAGGAAAAAAACAAGTCAATTAAATAAAAATTTATTAATTTAAAAAAAAAACATCTTAGTCTTAAGAAAATTGCATACTCAAATGTAATAAAATTAAGTTTAGTTAAAAAAAAATTTAGGACATAATTTACTCCCATTTAGTTCAAAAAATGTGTCTAACTTAAATCGCGAAAGTACTTGAACTTAATGTGTGTTCATTTTTTGTTCGCTTGTAGTACAATTAACTAAATTTTAGAAAGCCATTTTCAAATTCAGTTTTAAGATATACCACTTTCTAATTTTGAAGAATTATTTTCCAAAAATTAGTTCAGACAATTAAAACCAAAATATAATAATAAAACTTTACTTGATTTTAGAAACTGATGAACTATTTCTAAGGAAAATTTTCATGCAACTTAGTTTAGATAAATTTTAAAAATTTTAATAATTCTTTTAAATGATTTGTGTAATATAATATTTTTTATTGAGCTAAAGATCTTTTATTTATAAAAAATTAATTATAAACATTTATTTATCCCAATATTTCGTCACCACATTGGGTGACTTCTTCAGGGAAAATAATTAAAAATTTTAATAAAAAATTTTCTTTTTTTTCAAGTAAAAGTTTTCTAATTTTTAAAAAATAATAAAATTTGGTATAGGATTTTTTTTTTTGTTGAAAAACGTTAAAATTATGTGCAATATTCTATTCCAAAAAAAAAAAAAAAAATAAATTAAAAACAAACCAGTAAGTTTTCCTAATTTCCAAAAAAAAAAAAATATTATTAAAGAAAACAAATTCAAGTAACCATTTAAAAAAATTATCATGCATGATTGTAATTTTTGGTTCGTGTTTCAAAAATGGCGCACATGCCCATCTCTAATCTTAATTGTCTTTAACATTGAAGTTAAAGTAGCTAAAAATATTTTTTTAAACTTTGGTTACCAAATAATGTAATAAATTTGTTTGTTGACTACTACACAAAATATCGCAGGCACATTTTTTATATTACGGCATAATGGCTATCCTATAATTGACATATCGCTTATTAAACTTTATATTTATCGAACTATTTGTTTCACTTAATAAAGTTTAAATTTGTAGATGTCAAATAAAGTTTAAGCTAAAAATGCCATAAAATAAACTTATGACATTTTTCCATTTTCCAATAATAACAAGAAATGTAACAGCGATATTTTGTATTTTTGCAACAATTTCCTTAAATTAATTAATTTAATATGACAAAGGACCCCCAGTGTTCCTTAACCATAGCTGCAGTGTGTCACGTAGGGCGTCCTTTTTTGTAGTTCTCTCAAACAGAACCAATAATAAACTACGAAAAGGATCTAACTTTGTCAGAATTTATTACGTTTTAGGATATCCTGCAGTACATTTTTTAATTTATTTACCTTTTTGCTAATGAAATTTAATTTATATTTTAAATACATGAATTTAGTATAATTTAATTTAGTTTTAAGGCAAAATTGTATAGCAAAAAACATGTTAAGAGCAGTGTCCTCACAAAGCGGAAGTCCTCCGAAAGTGGGAAAATACCTACTCAATGAGTGTAAAGTACTTTAAAATATATGGTTAAATATATTACCTTTACCATAGTCCTGCTTCTATGGATATCTAAGGATAATTTTCACTTTGAAAATATTTTCTTAGTTTTAGGGAGTTTTTAGGAAGTTAAGTCCTAGTAATGAACTAAAATAAAATTTTTCATAAAACCAAGGAAACATTTCCTAACTAACAGTAAAATTTTAGATGATGTATGAACTAATTAGGAGGAAATTTTACTGTACTCTAATAAAAATTTACTTCTCAGTAGTAAAATTTATCTATAATTTAGAAATTTTTACCAAATTTAAAAATCATTGTTTTTAATAGAAACGATAATAAACTAATCGGTCTGAAGTCCTTAGGGAGGCTATGTGATATACTGCCAGATTTAAAAGTGAAAGCCACCCTCGTGACCCTCCACCACACCGATGTATTTGTCATATCAATGCAGCCAAGTGGACATACCCATCAAAAACAGTATTATCCGGTTAGAGACGTGCTAAAGTTCCGCTGGAATAATATCAACCGGTCTAAGTGTCTTTTAAGGTTAAAAACTTCAGCTTAGTCTTTCTGACTATCCCGTAAGACATCCCCGACGAACGAGTCTCGGTCCCATCGTTGCAGAGCTGCCAGGAAGGTGAAAATTAGGCCAAGTGTATCCAAACTAGACATTTTGCATTTCTCGCTGGAATATTAAAGATAGCACAGAGGACTCGGATAGGTCACACAAATTTTTCACGATGTGTCATAGGCATTTTCTATGTCCCCACAGAAATGTTTATAATGCTCGCCTTTAGCTGCCCTAATCTCTAGGCTTTGTTGAAAAGTTTCCTGCACTTCATTTTGTTTGATTGCAGCTCTTTTGTCCCCCTAGGGGGGTTTCTTCCCTTGTGTTTCCCTTTTGGACAAGAAGCATCCAGTGATCCGTTAAATATCCCCGTGATTGATCCTATATACAAGAAAATCGATTTCAGAGTTAAGTAGGCCATTCAGGCGCGTTTCATTCACCGCTAGCACTAAGTTTAAAATTAGTAGGGATTTTTAGTAAAAATTTATTTAATATAAAGTATAAAGTTTGAAGTAAGTAAAATATAAGTCAAAAATCCTACTAAGTGCCGATTATAATACTGACAATAGGATCCAGCAATATAAGGGCTAAGGAAGAAGTAGTAAAAAAATACATCTAGTGAACCCGAAGTTGTGCAAACTTCGGTAAATCATTAATGATTTTAACATTGGCGTGTCACATTGGGAGGAAGTAGTTTGTTTACGCAACTCGATGCTATGCAAAATCGATGATCAGCTGGACTTTTTTATTAGTTGTTAAATATCCAGCAAAACTTTGGTAATGGTTGCGATATTCTCATGCGTTACCCTGTAATGATAGCTCGTTACCTTTTTCATTATTTACAAGCACGATTTATAAATATAAAGTAATAATTGAAATATTTTTGAAAATCTATTTTAGATACATTAATGTGTGATTGTTTTGACAACACTAGTGAACAAACGAAGCGCAACAATTCATTTAAGTTTAAAGCAATCAAATACTATATGCGTCGACAGCTTAGTGGGTAAAGTTCTTGGATGGCAAGAAGAGTTCCCTGGTTCGATTCCCATCATGACCACATTATTTTTAATAACGTTTAAAATATTTGTAATATTTTTTTTTTTAATAAAAATTTCTCTTTTTTAAAAATCTATTTTTTGACACATTACTTTTTCAATTCTCGTAACCATATAAGTAACCCCTTACATTATCACCTCTAAAGTGATGGGTATATACATTACATTGAGACTCATTGCCTCTAAAATTCATCAGTGAAGTAAGGTGTAAAGTAATCCATGAGCCCCTATGGCTACACATTACTTTACACATTATTTGGTAATGTGTGGTTTTGATGGGTTATATAGGTCCTATAAAATAAATGTAGGATTTGGCTGTGCTTTCGAGAATTGTTTTTTTACGACTATTATTTTAAATTGTTATAAATAAATATTAAAATTAAATAAAAATAACCTTAAAAATTAAATTTATATGCTTTTTAATAAAAATAAATTTTTCTTATGAGGAAAGGGTTTATATCAACATTTTGGAAGTTGTTTAAAATAACTTCTTTCAAATCGTAAAATTTGCACTATCCATATTTTTGGATGTTCTAAAAAAGAATTTTGTAAAGAATAACATGCATTTTAATTTGCTGGGGAAAAGATAATTTTTCAAAAAAAAATTTTTTTCTATTATTCGTTTAAAAATTTTTGGCTGATATTTTATACGAAAAATTGTCAAATTGATATTTATGCAATTAAACCCAAATATTTCGAATTATCGCCCAAAAAAATAAAAGGTATTTTTGTGGACGTTGTGGTAAAGTAGTTCACAGGCAGCACTGTTATACAGAAGGTTACGGGTAAGATCCCCAGCTACGACAATATTAGTTATATCTTTCGAGTTTTCTATCGCTCATACATATCGCGAACCCACCGAAGTAATATAACATAAAGATAAAAGCTTTAACAAGTTCGCCAACTCTTCAGCAGATGGAAGGCAATAACTGTTCTGTTCTAAGATTTATTTGCTGGCTCAATTACAGTATTGTTGTCATAATTTAAAGGGCTTCATCTTTTACCACTTTTCAACTTATCACTATCTCCTTTCCAAAGAAAGCCGCACATTCTTTCTACTAGAATTTTCTGAGTGTTGTTTCCCCTCTTTAAAAAAATATATTTTTGTATATTTTTGTTTTGGGCTCTTTCGCCTACAACCTTCTTTAATACATATTCAAATTTCTTTTAAATCAGCAGGGGATTCACTTATTAGTAGAATTTTTTATTTATGCTTTTCTTATGAAAGAAATTTCCTACCTAAAAAACTTTTCGTAAAAATTGCAACTAATTGCTAACTATACACTCAAAAAAATAATGACCTAGAATTCAGAAAAATTAACTTATTTAAAGGAAAAATTGAAATGAAAACGGCGCCAAAGACACTTTTTACCAATATTTAATAAAATTTTCCTTGAAATTAGGAAACAAATTTTTCTTAAAAATTGGTCAAAATTTCTAAATTATAGAAAAATTTTACTACTGAGAAGTATTAGAAAACAGTAAAATTTCCTCCTAATTAGTTCATACATCATCTTAAATTGAACTGTTAGTTAGGAAATGTTTCCTTGGTTTTAAGAAAAATTTTATTTTATTTAAGTTCATTAGATAATTTTTTTTAGTAAAAACTAGGACTTAACTACCTAAAAATAAGAAAATATTTTCTAACATGAAGTTAAATAGCACTTCTTTTAAGTGAAAGTCATATATATATTTAAAGTACTTTACATTTATATTTAAGTACTTTACATTTATATTTAAAGTACTTTAAATTAATTGAGTAGGTATTTTCCCACTTTCGGAGGACTTCCGCTTTGTGAGGACACTGCTCTTAACATGTTTTTTGCTATACAATTTTGTTTTAAAACTATATTGGATTATACTAAATTCATGTATTTGAAATATAAATTAAATTTCATTAGCCAAAAGGTAAACAAATTAAATTAATTAAAGTTCTGTTTGAGAGAACTACAAAAAGGGAAGCCCTAAAAGGCACATGACATCTATGGCTAAGAAACACTGGGGGTCCTCTGTCTTCTTGAATTAACTAATTTATGGAAACTGTTGCAAAAATACAAAATATCACAGTTACATATCTTGTTATTATTGGAAAATGGAAACATTTCATAAGTTTATTTTATGGAAATTTTAGCTTAAACTTTATTTGACATATACAAATTAAAACTTTTTTATTATTAAGTGAAAAAAAATAATTCGATAAATATAAAGTTTAATAAGCGCTACGTCAATTAAAGGAAAGCGATTATGCCGTAATGTATTAAATGTGCCGGCGATATTTTGTATTGTTGTCAACAAACAAATTTTTTTTAAGCTACTTTAAGACTGCTAAGATTAAAGATGGGCACGTGAGAGATTTTTGACTCACGCTCACGAACCAAAAATTACAATCATACACGATAGTTTTTTAAATGGTTACTTTAATTTCTTTTATTTAATAATATTTTTTCTTGAAAATTAGGAAAACTGACTGGTTTGTTTTTAATTAATTGTTTCTATTCCGAGAATATTAAAATTAATTTAAACGTTTTCCAACAAAAAAAAAAAGTCCTATACCAAATTTTATTATTTTTTAAAAATTAGAAAACTTTTACTTAAAAAAAGAATATTTTATTAAAATTTTTAAAATTTATCTGAACTAAGTTGCATAAAAATTTTCCTTAGAAATAGTTCATCAGTTTCTAATATCAATTAAATTTTTATTATAACATAGGAAGAAATTTGTTACTTATTGTTTTTAATTGTCTGAACTAATTTTTAGAAAACAAATCTTTAAAATTAGAAAGTGGTATACTTTAAAACTGAATTTGGAAATGGCTTTCTAAAATTAAGTTAATTCTACTACTCGCGAACAAACAATGAACACACACTAAGTTCAAGTTCTTTCTGGATTTAAGTTAGACACATTTTTTTAACTAAATGGGAGTAAATTATGTCGTAAATTTTATTTTTGAACTAAACTTATTACATTTGATTATGCAAGTTTCTAAAAACTAAGACGTTTTTTCTTAAAATAAATAAATTTTTACTTAATTGACTTGTTTTTTTCCTAAAATCAAGAAATATTACTTAGGAAAAATATGAACTATTTCTGAGTATATAAACTATTTCGTTTTTTCTCAAACTTAGAAATTTTAATTCTTTTAAGAAAATTTTTCCTAAGTTTTAATAAAATTTTTCTTTAATTGAGGACAAATTATAAACTATTTTGAAGGAAATTTTTTATTACATTTTAGTTCATGTCTTTTTTTTGAGTGTAATACTGGCCCTAAATTATAAATTATTTACTTTCATTGACCCCTTCTTAATTTCTTATATTTACAACAATTTTTGTGTTAATTTGTATATAAAATGGTGCGATTGATGACTGATTTCTAATTTGACATGCACAAAACGTGATTTAGCTAAAAAAAAAAGACACAAAAAGCATTTATTATAAATTGACAAGAAAAACCAAATATACATATAAAATCGATTAAAAAATAATAAAACAATATAAATATTTAAGACTGTAAATGGTGTGTTATGACAGCCTTCTATTTAAAAAAAAAACAATTTTTTTTGTTTAAAATAATTTTGCAAAATGATCATTTCTTTATTAAAACACAAGAATACAAAAATTAAAATTCATTTACTATAACTTGCCATAATTCATGTCAACATTTAGTTCAGCTTGGGAAGGAGTTTTTTTTTGCGTAACGTATATGTAGCGACAATATTTTAAAATATGTTAAGAAAGATAAAAAACAACACAGCTTTGCTCTGCCTCCAATCAAGGCAGAATTTTTAATTCTTATTTGTATGTAACTTACGCAGTTATTTAAACAAAATGTCAACACAAATGGTCAAGACAATCATATAAACTGAGTAAACAAATAAAAAAACAAACAAAATCCTACACACACACACACAGAAAATTAGGGACAGACAAAACTAAAACTAAAAAAAAAAAACATTTATACATTCTTGGCCTCTAGGCTGCCAAATATAATTTATGCCAACTCAACACAGTAGTAACCCTGCCGTGTAGTAATTTACGCTTTGGCAACACATTTAACAACTACAATAACTAACAAACAACATGATGTTAAGAATGATGCCCAGAAAAACCAACAACCTTAAACACGTTCTTGGGCAAATATGTCACATTGGTCTCCAATTTTGGTACTAAACAAAAAAAAAAAAAAAAGGGAAGCAAACGAACAAGCAATCAAAATCGTACAACATTTTAGCACAAATAACAAATAAACTACAACACAAACAAACAAACAAACAAACAACAATACAGCATATTATAGACACAAGCAGTTTCTTATTATATACACAAGTGTTTTGCTGTAGAAGATGATGGCAGTGAAAGATGAAAAAAGAAGTGTTCAACTTTAACACAGCGGGTGTGCATGAATTATTAACGACAAGCTTCAGCTGAAACAGAAATAAATATATTGCAAGAATAAAAAAACTAAAACTATAAAGAAAAAGAACTTACTCATACTGTATGCTAAAAGATTCTTGTCAGTCTAGAAGAAAAACTCATCTTTAACTTTTGATTTTTCTTCTTCTTAACTACAGCTGTATAAAGATGAGTTTTTCATATATTTTTTTTTTCCTTATTTAAACACTTGTTTAAACACTGCACTATGGGTTAGAAATCATATTTAAGGTTTGCCGGCGTTAGTAGTATTTACATGACGTATGATTTATAAAATGATTTTTTCATAACTCATACGCCACCGTATACACCTGCGCAAAAGAAACAATTCGTTAGCTGTGTGGCAAGTGGTACCGTCCTGTT
The DNA here is from genome assembly GCA_949748255.1 of Eustalomyia histrio. Classification (NCBI taxonomy): domain Eukaryota; kingdom Metazoa; phylum Arthropoda; class Insecta; order Diptera; family Anthomyiidae; genus Eustalomyia; species Eustalomyia histrio. The sequence goes on along the minus strand of OX456524.1, from coordinate 131,874,369 downwards.
GAAACCACATATCGTGCATATCCATAACTTCCAATTCGGGCCATAAAAAGTTCGTTATCATCTCACGATAGGGAACACCATTCACAGTAACTGCCTGACCGCCCTCATTTTGGAAAAAATACGGCCCAATAATGAGGCCAGCCCATTAACCGCACCAAACAGTCACTCTTTGTGGGTGCATTGGTTTTTAGACAATCACTCTTGGATTATCATTCGCCAAATGCGGCAATTCTACTTATTGACGAATCCACTGAGGTGAAAATGTGCCTCATCACTGAAGATGATTTTCTTCGAAAATTGCCATTTCTTGCCACCATTGTGACCATTGACGACGTTTGGAATGGTCAAAAGGCTTTAGTTCTTGAGTTCGTGAGAGGTGCAATTGTTGGACACGACGAAGAGTTAAGGTGGACGGCTCTTCAGCCACACTATCGCGAACAGCAGCAATATTTTCTGCAGTACGAGCTGTACGAGCATGCACTGGTGTTTCCACATCTCCAACAGACCCGGTTTGCTCAAATTTTTGCACGATTTTTCCGATTGTACGCACATTTGGACGATTAAATTGACCGAAAAGATCACGAAGTGCACGATATGCATTTTGATTTGAACGCCCATTTTAATAATAAGCCTGAGTAACTTTAACGCGTTGCTCGATTGTGTATCTTTCCATGGTTCAAATTTAGTTAGTCTGAAATGTCAAATGAAATGCCGTAAAAAACTTGACGTTAGGTGTGGTTCACATTCAACATCGGCCCTTAAAATTTAACCACCCTTTGTAAAAACTTTTTCACAGCATTTTGGGTTACTAAACTGGAATTTGGAGCCAAAAAAAAAGTTAGTTTTTTTTGTTTAATTTTTTTCTAAAAACTTTCAGATTTTATGAAGAATTTGTTCATATTAAAACTATAATCATAGTGGATATTTTAGGGAAGGGTTCAACCTTGTAAATCCATGGAAAATATTTTGAAATATTTGAAAAGTAAATCAAAATTTTTAAATAAATGGAAACATTAACATTTGGTATGGCAACACTGTCAATTTGTGCTTCGAAAATGGAAGATGGTTGCCAAGGGGTATTTCTATAAATAGATGGAAAAAGCTTATTTGTACGGGTAATCATTCACTTACTGAAAAATATAATTTCGCATAGTCATTCTCCTAAAAGCCTGTTCGAAACCACGAGTTATTTGTGAGTTGGGTGGTTCATAAGAAGGCCAAAGATGACCTGGACGTCCGGGTCGAAAGTGTGCATCCCTCTAGCGCTGATCCTTACAAATTTTTCCATTTAATAAAAAATTAGTATTTACTATTCGTTAGTAACATTAAATTATGATCTCGAGCCTGATAAAATTAAAAATATATAATTGAAACAGATAGATCAAATAATATACAAAATTTTCTATTCAGTTTGCTTTTTTTTTAAACCCTACACCAGGGTAAAATGTGATTGTGCTGATGTTAATAGCTGCCAAAAATATCAGACTTAAACCATTCTCATATTATACCAATCGACTAAGAATCACTTCCTGATTCTACTTAACAATGTCAGTCCGTCAAATCTGTCCATGTGTCCATGTAAACATTGTAATCAAACTAAAGGTCGCAAATATAAATGTATTTGAATGAAATTTGATGCATAAGTTTTTATTGGTGCAAGGATGAAACTGGATTGAAATTCATTAGAATCGGTGCATATTTTCCTCCTGCCTGCCATAGAAGGTTTCTACCTGAATTAAGATTAAATGGCAGTAAGACACACAAATCCGTTGATCTCAAGAAATTTTAGGATGTAAATATTGTTGGGGACAAGTAATGTTAGCAAATTTCAAGAAAATGCCAACCTTTGGCCCGCGCACTTTTTTATTGTCAAGATTCAGGGGAGACAAAGGTTGTTTTTTTTTTGTGTAAATCCGCATGTAGTTTAATGGACTAAATTACCAACATTATATAATGGAAAAGATCAGAGAAGGCCAACCTTAGGCAGCTGTGTTTTATTTCAGTAATAGAAAGAGGTGTGGCAAAGATGACTGTTTTTGTGTAAAGCTTGTAGTTAGTTAATTTTTTATTTAAATATTATTAGAAAAGGCCAACCATTGGCCCCCGTCGCTTTTGGTTCTTAAGTTCCAGGAGGAACAAAAGTTCAATTTTTTCTCACGCCATCTTCAGTTAGTTAAATTGGCTTAATAAATACCGTTGTAGATGGAAAATATCAGAAAAGGCCAAGCTTTGGTCGTGCTCTTTGGGGTCTATAAGATTCATGAGGGCCAAGGGGTAAATTTGTTTTGTATGCAATATGCAATTGATTCAATTGGCTAATTATACAGCATTGTATATTGGAAATTATCAGATAAGGCAAACATTTGGCCCCTTACCTTTATTGTTATAGTTCAGGGGGCACAACAATTGAATGAGTGCAATGTGAAATGGCTAATTAAATAATATTGTAGATGGGAAAATATTATAAAAGGCCAACATTTGGCCCCTAACCTTGTTTTTTGTTATAGTTCAGGGGGGCCACAAATTGATTATGTGCAATGTGTTATGTCTAATTTGATAATATTGTAGATGGGAAAATATTAAAAAATACCAACATTTGGCCCCTAACCTTTTTTTGTTATAGTTCAGGGGGGCCACAAATTGATTATGTGAAATATGTTATGTCTACTTAAATAAAACTGTAGGTGGCAAAATATTAGAAATATTATAGTTCAGAGGGCCACAAATTAATTGTGTGCAATATGCAAATAGTTCAATGGCCAATCAAATAATGTTGTTAAATATTATTCAAGCGGCTAAAGGTAAATTATTTGTCTGCCATTTGCAGTTAATTTAATAATTAATTAAATAATATTGCAGATAGCAAAATATAAGAAAAGGCCAGTATTTTGAAAACGACCCCTTTGACCAACGATTGGCGTCTAGTGTCCATACCAACAACAAAATACTATTTTTTTATTAACTATTCAAACTATTTAGGAAGTATAAACCTTTTAATTATAAATTCTAAAAATGTAAAATTTTGAATTTTTTTTAAGGTCCTCAAAATACGTTTTAACTACTACCAACAAGCTTAAACTAAAATGAAATGTATTTTTGTACTACTTCTGTGCAATATTCAGCCATAAGCTATTTTCCCCTGAGTCAGCGATTCAAACAAGGGGTCTCTATATTTAAAAACTTCAGGTTTGTGTTTAGGAGGCCAAAATACTTTAAAATAATTTTGGTTGAAGTCTGTGTATAAAAATTGATTTTTGATGAATGTTTATGATTATGGACATATATTATCATATACGACCATATATCTTTGGCGCGAAATTTGGTTATATATGATCGTATACTACCATGTATCTTCGGACCCGAAATTAGATTATATGGCCCTACATGGTTGTATATGATCATTTATGCTTGTATATGGTTACATATGACCACAAACGCCAATAAACCATAAAATTTCGGATGCGAAGATATATGAAAACATATGAGATTTTGTTTGTTCATATATTTAACTGTGCATGGAAGTATATGTTCACCACATATGATCATATATAAACCAATGTATAATCATGTTTGTTCATATATATTTAGAATTTTACATGGGTAGTATTTCTATGGAACATGATATGTGAAATACCTACAATGAGTGGAATAATTTTTATTCAACTCAATTTAGTGATCAACCCAAAAACAAAATCAATAAAAATCCCATAGTTCAGCCAACTCAAAAATTTATCTAGCAAAAGAAACATTTATTTTATACCAACCAGGTGTATGAATGGCACTTGTTCTTTTGCCTTCTTGAAAAACAACTGAAAAAGTTGTGTGTATTTTCAGTTTTTTATTATTATTATTATTCATTTTTTTTTTTGGTTTAATAATGCAAAAGAGTCAAGTCATACTTATACATGACTGTTGTTTATGTATTTGTCAACTTTTTAGATCACATTCATTTAGAAGCAAAAGCGAAAGAAAAATAAAAAGGAGCAGCAAAATAAAAAAGGAATGAAAGAAATCATATCGTGTTGGCTGAACTTCAACATTGACTTCTAGCAATTTGTTGGTGGTGCTGATATTTTTGTGACTTTCATTGGTTTGTCTCAGTCGTTGTTGTTGTTGTTGCTTTTGCACTTTGATGTTGTATGTTGACAATGATCATGATAATAACATGATAAATGGCATTCTCTGGTTATGTCAGACATTTATGGTTTGCCAATAATTGTTTTTTTGATTTTTTTACTGTAAGAGTAGTAATATTAGATTTTATGCTATGATTTTTATTGATAATAATATTATGATTATAAGGAAACCAGAAAAATATATAAAAAATAGTAAATTAATACAAAAGACTTAAGACACAAACTAGAATGTTATCTTTGGGATTTTAACTTCAACAGCATAATAGATTTAAGTTAATTGATAGACATTTATGGTAAGCAGAAAATGATTAAAACAAAAGGGAGTAAAATGATTTCGAAGACAGGATTATAGATAATGACTTTAAATAAGCTCAAATTTTTTGCAACATTAATTTCTTTATATTCTATTAAAACAGTAGCTTCACCTCTTCATGTTACAATTACCCAACAACACAATTTCTCGACAACATGCTCCTTTTACAATTGCTTTTAAAAATTGCACAACATCCAAACCAATTTCAATTTCCATTCACCAAGATATAATATGAGTCACACTTTGTTAACGCACGACCTTTAAAGATCATGTACAGAAATTCGAGCAGACCATGTTGCTACTTAACACAATCGAAACCAAAACAAAAAGGATGACAATTTCTTTTTTTTTTTTTTTTTTGTTTGCTCTTCAAGCAGTAGCTTTAACATTGACCACATAAATGTTATGTTGCATTTAACAAAGGCTTTAGTTACACAAAAACCTTAAATATAAAGTAAATCAATGATGTTTTTTGAAGAAACAAAAAAAAAAATGTTTTGGTTGTTCTGGTTCTTTTTATAAATTGTTGTTGATGTTGTTGAGCATTTAAAACACAATAAATAATGGCAAAAAAAAAAACAGAGAAAGAGATACAAAAAAAAAACATTGGAATAGGATATCAATTTACACTTAAACATAAATCGATTGTTTTGATAATCGTGCGTGAGTTTGCCGATTGTTTTTTTTTTAATAAAAAAAAAAATATTTTAATATGTATAAAACAGAAAGGAAAGATGTTTTGATATAAAGGCAGGATTTGTGGTACGATTGCAAAGAATGCGGACTAGATTTAGTGATCATCTTGTTTTCTAGCTTCTAAAAATCACCCACCAATTTATTTTTTAAGTCGCCCAGCAAAACCACACATAATGGGTAAAGTAATGTATAGCCATAGGGGCCGATGGATTACTTTACACCTTACTGCATTGATGAATTTTATAGGCGATGAGCCTCAAAGTAATAGGTTCATTCTTACAATTATGCTTACTAAAAAATTAAAAGTAATGGGTTACCTTTTTGCAGATAAGGGGTCAAAAAATAATTGGTTACCTAAATGATTACGAAGAGGTTAACAATAATTGGTTACTTTGTCTTTTCATTTTTTAACTTTAACTTTCCTCTATAAACCGTTAATTTTTCAAACCAATTTAAGCTTTTCTGCAGAAATACAAACTAATAAAAACAAGAATGCTAGAGTTTCTGAAACTAAAAATTCTTGCTAGCAATAGATGGCAGTAGTTTTTAGATTTTACAGTAGTGTGCAATATAAATAAATGCACATCCCGTAGTCTATACTCGCTAAGAAAAAACATAGTTGGGTCAATCATATTCGAAATGCATCATATATTTTTGGGTTTATGCTTGTGCCAACCATAATCGTACTATATTAGATAATAAAATAACCATATTTTTACCATAATATGGTCCCTACAGTTATATTATGATTAAAAAATTACCATATTATGGTCCTAAATAAACATGTTATATAGAATTTATCATCACATGATCGCATGTAATCATAGTATGCTCAAAATGTTATCATACTATGGTCCCTCAAAACTATATTATGATTCCTGGATTATCATTATGATCCATAATCTAAGAAAATTTCTTAAAGGTAAAGTTCTTAGAAACCTTGAAAAAGCTCTTTAAATTTAAGAATATTTCTTTTGGAAATGTTTTTTGTAAAAAAAACTTAATATTAAGGACTTTTTGAAGAAAAATTATTAAGGAAAAAATCATGGACTTTAAGAACTTTTCTTTCTTTGATTGTGTAATTATTTATTGATTGTCGCCAGCATTTCATCATTGTGTAATTATCATATTTTTTTCATAGTCAGAATTTTTGTTACCACAGTATGGTTACAGCTAATCATGCTGTAAATTAGAAGGTGACAGTCATAAAATAGAAAAATATTTACTAAATAATGATGGTAGCGACCATGTTGATGGTTAGAAAACCAATTACTTGGTTGTGACAACCATATCCGATTGCAGCAAGCACAATATAGTAGCAGTGATCATATTGCAACCATGTTTTTTCTCTGCAAAAATTCCCCGGCAATATTCGTTATCAATTATTACTATTACGTAAAACTCAACTGCCATATTCATTTGACAATTATAAAAAAGGCGAAACAAAACAAAACAAACAAAACATAATGAAATTTAAAAGAATTAAATAAATTTAAACAAATTATGAGAAAAACCAAAACAATTAAACATAAGCTCGGCGATCAGCAATTTTGTGGCGTTATTCTGCCGAAGCTTTGTACTTATTGCTAAGATTTTTTCTTTAATATAGATGGGATGGGATACAAATTATTTATTAAATATTGATTTTTATGCTACGTATGATATGTAGCATAATTAAATGATCAGTTTTAAGAGTCATTATTTTATGTTAAATTGTAATGCATTACATAACTAACTGTAGGTAAATTATTATTTTATGTTTCAAAATAATGCTGAAGGTAAGGAGTTTACATTACAAAGTAATGCACTATTTAACCAACTATTGATAACTCATTACCTTTTATTTGATAATAATGCTGAAGGTAAGGAGTATATATTACAAAGTTATGCATTATGTATCCAAATATCGATAATTACTTTTTGTTGAACTATAATGATATAGGTTAGAAGTATACATTACAAAGTAATGCATTAGGTATCCAATTATCGGTAACTCATTACTTTATATTGAAAAATAAGGTAAGAAGTACACATTACAAGGTAATGCATGAGTTTATCGCACCCATTACCAGTTTTCCTGGGTCGCTGGACATGTCCATCCCAATCAGCGGCTATCGGCTAGTCCTTAATGATCCAAAAAAAGATATAAGCCACATCTGGCTCACCATTGTAAAATGTTTCAATTTGAATTTCATGAATTTCCTTCTGAATTTAAAGCCTTCTTGCTGGCACGTCTTGTACATATAATTTTTTTCGGGCCATCAGTACATTTGGCTTGCTAATTCTGAAACATAGCTAGCAGAAACTGGCCTCACTTTAGGATTAATCTACAAAATCGTATTAGTACTCCTCAGGTCTACTTTTAGGAGAGCGTTGGGCTCATGTGAGAGAGCTGTAGGCTATAAATGAAGTTTAAAACCATGAATGGCACATTGGCTCTGTAAAATCGTGGTGCCATCAGAATCACATCCGCTAGGATATTTCTCGAAAGGCCTATTGAGAGCAGGCAAAAATATGTAACCGCCTTGACAATGATTCGCATTGAATGCAACTGATATATGGATTTGTGGTGATCGGAAGATCAACCACTAGAAGATCTAAAAAGAGTTGACCGGTAGAGTGTAAGTATTTTCGAGAGGTCAAAAACTTTAAGTTGCAATACACGAATCCTTAACAAAAATCGACATATGATGCATATGATGCAGTAGTATGATAAACATATGATGCAGTAGTATGATAAACATCAGTGCAAAGAAAATACAGGCATCAGCGATCAGCCATCAGAATCACATTCACTTGGACATTTGACGATAAACCTATTGAGAGTCGACTAAAATATTTGGCCAACTTGACTATGATTCGGCTGAATGAAACTGGTAAATGAATTTGTGGCAATCGGAAAATTATCTACAGCATCACAACATCAAACTGTGATAGGATCTTCGAGAGGGAGGCCAAAAACTTTAAGTTGCAATTTACGAATCGCCAACAAAGAATATTGATTTGAAAACAACTATATTCAGAAAATTTATAGAACAAATGGATATGTGGAGCTGCAGCCCATCTTTTGGAAAATTCTTTCTACTCCCGAATTTTAATTGTATATGGAGATCGAAACAATCACTGATTACATTAAATGTATTAATATTAGAGGGATCAGCGGATATCCAGGCGCCTAACCAAGAAATCTCTCCGAACTTTGTATGATAAGCCACTTTTCTCGGCAGCAAGGAGGAAATCAATAACTTCTCAACCAGCTTCCAAGGCATAGTAACATCGAATTGGTCAGAAACCCAGCAAAACTTTGGTAAGGGGTGCGATATAGTCATTCGTTACCTTGTAATGATAGCTCGTTACCATTTTCATTATTTACAAGCATAAAGTAATAAGTTACTGATTATTGATTACGTAATATATGATTTATAAATGTAAAGTAATAATTGAAATATTTTTGAAAATCTATTTTAAGATACATTACTTTGTGTTTTTTTGTAAGCAATAGGGTAATGTATGTATGTTTTGACAAACTAATGAAAAAACGAAGCGCAAAAATTCATTTAAGTTTAAAGCAATTAAATACTATATACGTCGATAGCTCAGTGGTTAGAGTTCTTGGCAGGCAACCAGAGTTCCTGGTTCGATTCCCATCATAACATTATTTTTAACAACGTTTAAAATATTTGTAATAATTTTTTTTTAATAAAACTTCCTCTTTTTTTTTAATCTATTTTTAGACACATTACTTTTTTCATTCTCGTAACCATATAAGTAACCCCTTACATTATCACCTCTAAAGTAATGGGTATATACATTACTTTGGGGCTCATCGCCTGTAAAATTCATCAGTGAAGTAAGGTGTTAAGTAATACATGAGCCCCTATGGCTATACATTACTTAACACATTATTTGGTAATGTGTGGTTTTGCTGGGAAGGTATTTTCTGTGAGCACATTCAACGTGAAACTATTTCAGGCTTTTAGGGCTGAACTATTTAAATTTACAATATGAGACACCTCGGGAGTAGCCACAAAAACTTCCCAAAATAAATGGAAGTAATTCTTAAGGAGTCAATTTTTCATTGATTCTAAAGTATCGTTTAGTTGTGATTATCCTTTTCTAAGGCAGCTCTTTTTCACAACTTCCAAAAATATGATTTTTTTATGAAATTTAACACTTTTTAAATCTATGACGGGTAAATTATTTTGAAAACAATCAAAATGTTAAACTGATTACTTAAACCGATTACTAAATGACCCATTATTATTTAACGAAACGTAAAACTGAATTTTTATATGAGAAACAACAACAAATGTGCTAGTTAAATTCCCAAGTAGAAGCTAACGGTACACTCACCAAAAAAAGTCTGTAATGGCAACTAAAAAATTTTGTTGTTATTACGGGAAATTTTGCTAATTTGAGCCCAGAGGTATTTTTTGCTAATCTTAGCAACACATGTCTACTGATATGAAGTACAATGCAATTTGTAGAAAAATTAGTAGCCGCTATTAAAGTTTAGTAAACTTTTTGTAAAGTAAAATTAGCTAAAATCAGCAAAAAAAAATTACTAAATATTAGTATAAAATTTGAAATTTATTTTTTTTATCGAGCAAAATATTAAAAAAACAAAATCAAAGGCTTAAAAATTTATAAAACATAAACGAATTAATCATTTTGTTTTTATTTGGTAATTTATGTTTTGAAAAATATTTTAGTCAATATTTTTTTAATTTCAAGGTCTAATTTTAATTGTTTTTAGGGCTGATTTTTAGAACAAAAAAAAAATTTTAGTGCTATTTTAAGTGTATGTCCTATTTTTATGAGTCGGTATATTCACTTTCCTTCAATATCCACATTTATAAAATTAGTATTTTTTTTTTGCTAATTTTAGCAAATCGGATTTCAAAAATTTGTAAAATGATTTCTGAAATTAGCAACAAAAGTTTGTTAATATTCTGTAAAAACTCTGTAATTTGTAAAATGTTAATAGCAAAAATATTTGCTAAATAATCATTTTTTTACTAAAAATTTTAGTACAAAATAGTAAAGTGGGATTGAAAACCGTTTACAAGTTTTTCTACAAACTCTTTTTTCTGAGTGAAAATTGTAAAAATGAGCCTAAGGCCCCAGTACTGATGTCCTGTTAAAAGCTAAATTACAAATTATTAATTTATTTGGGAATTTTAAAAGATCTCATTTTGCATTAAATCGTAAAAAGTTCTTTAGATACAATGAAGAAGGTTTATAAAAGAAAACTTACACCACCCTATGACCACCATTGGTTCCGCTACAAATTTTCAAAATCACTGCTTCTTTTTCTCTTCTTTTGCTACCTTTTTTTTTGCTGGGTCGGTAAAAAGGTACACAATGACCCATTAAAATTTAATCAACAATTAAATTAAAACGTTATATGGTAAACAACAACGACAGTGCCAAAGCCCCAGTAAGTACCTAACTGATAATTGTGTTATAGGGGCTTAGTAAGATATCAAGTATTCTAATCGAGAATACCACGCAGAGAGCACATGCATTAAAATATGACGTGCGGACTTGAGACTTTTAGGGCCCGTGGGGCAGGATGACGAGAGCTTAGACGACGAGACCTTAGATGACGAGACCTTGTGGCTGCCCAGCTCTTGCAAGGATTTAGGTATCTGGCTACAATATTCCAACTTAGGGGAATGGAAGAGGAATTTCGTGAACATAACGCAATAGGAAGGGAAAAAATTTCCACATACAACACCACTTTATTCTTATTTTGGACATGGGTCATTGGTAAACAGTATCTTCATTTCAAATTCTTCTTTTTCTATCAAACCTAAACAAAGTGATACATTAAAAAAAAAAAAACATTCTCATGCAAGTCCTCAGTTTTTTCATATTAACTTGGTCATAACGTTTCAACATACCATTTTTAATTATCAACTTAACATTAAACTATAAAAATATTTGAACAAAATCCCACAAAGATGCTTAATTATGTTAAAAAAAACATAAAAAATCTATGTGAACTATTTGTCCTCAATTCACGAAAATAATAATAAAGAAATACTGCCAACATAATTTTCACTTTTGTTTTGTTGCAGTTTATTATCTAATCTTAAAACTAAAACATGTTTTTTAATCGATTTATGTCGCTCAGCATGATTTATTAAAGAAAAAAGATCAAGTGTACACTAAAATCACATAAACACTAAACTTTATAACCATTTACACTTATATGAGATACACAATATAACCGAGGACATGCAACTAACTCAACATCATCATCATCATATTTTGCTACACTACTCTCCTACAACACAATGTATAATGCTGAAAAAAAGAGTTTATGATAGTGTGTATTTTGGCTTCAAGCCAACAGCAAAAAAAATATTAAAGTTATATATATATTTTCTTAAGAAACGTATCGATGAGCTAGTTCTAAAGCAAACCTAGACCATAGACATGTAATGTAGAGATGTTACATTATTGGAAATTGTAGAAATTTATATATACGAATATATATGAGTTAAACATTATTAAGGCCAAAAGGCCGGAAAAATATATTCCTCAGGCTAGAGACAACATATTAAACATGTATAGCATATACAACATATAAATAAAACACCATATACCACCATTTTGCTAAAACATTAGACAAAATTTTTTGAAAAAGAAAACTAATATAAATTTCATTTCATTTTATTCAGTCTATGGAAACAAAATTTCTTACAGACTATGATTAAATATGTATGTTTAAAAATATAGTACAAAAATACTTACTCAAAAAAAATACTAAATGAGCGCCCCGATAGCGTTCTAGCTTATCAGTGCGGGGGTCGTGGGTTCGATTCCCACCAGAGGCTCCGGTCTGTTTTCGCTACAACGAGCTCGGTTAGGGTATTAATAAAGGGTGTCTCAAGAAGAACGCAATTTTTAAATCTGGCAACATTCGAAGTGTCATTGTTTGACATTTGAACAATTGTTATTGTTTGCTAGTAGAAGGTACGAGGTTAGTAAAATTGGAGCGCTACACGAATGAACAACGCATTCTCATTGTGAAATTGTTTAACCAAAATGGTGAAAGTTTTGCGGCTACAGTTCGCAAATCGCGATCAATTTGGGGTCACAATAATGCTCCAAAAGAGGTAACTGTAAAGAGATTAATGGATAAATTTGCCGAAACTGGGTCTGTTAGTGATGTAAAGACAACAACGCGCCATCGACCAGGTCGATCGACCGAAAATGTCGCAGCTGTACGTGATGATGTCGCTCAAACTCCATCCACCTCAATTCGACACCGAGCTCAGCAAATTGGTGTCTCCAAATCCACTTTGCAGCGAATTTTGACGAAAGATTTGCATCTTCATGCATACAAAGATCAATTGACTCAGGAACTGAAGCCAGCTGACCATGGACAGCGAAGGGAGTTCGTTAATTGGGTATTGGAGAGACAACATAAAACTGCTGATTTTGCCGATAAAATCATCTTCAGTGACGAGGCCCATTTTCATCTTGATGGCTTCGTCAATAGGCAGAATTGTCGCATTTGGGGTGAGGAAAATCCTCGAGTGATTCACGAGAAGCAAATGCATCCTTAACGTGTCACTGTGTGGTGTGGTTTTTGGGCTGGAGGAATCATTGGACCTTTTTTTTATGAAAATGAGGCAGGTCAAGCGCAAACAGTCAATGGTGTTCGGTATCGTGAAATGATAACCAGTTTTTTCTTGCCTAGAATTGAAGAAATTAATGTGGAGGGCATGTGGTTCCAACAAGACGGCGCCACATGTCATACAGCCAGAGAAACAATTCAATTGCTGCATCAGTCATTTCCCGGTCGTGTTATTTCGCGTTTTGGAGATCAGAATTGGCCGCCTAGAGCGTGCGATTTAACACCATTAGATTTTTTTCTTTGGGGTTTTTGAAGTCGATGGTTTACGCGAATAAGCCGACGACGACTCAAGCCTTAAAAGAGGAAATTGGACGCTGCATTAATGAAATACCGCAGCATTCATGCAAAACGGTCATTGAAAATTTCATTAAAAGATCGTGTGCATGCCAGCAAAGCCGCGGCGGCCATCTGCACGATATATTGTTCCATACATAACCTCATTCTGTCTACTTTACGATATAATAAAGTTTCACGATTTTTTTTAAATACCTGTGTTTTATTTAAAATTTAAAAATTGCGTTCTTCTTGGGACACCCTTTATATAATTTGTAATTATATGATTAATATAAATATAAATAAATAAATAAATAAAATACTAAATACAATAAAGCTTAATAATTTTAAAACTGTATTAAGAAATAACTTAAATTTGTATTTCGATGGGCAAAACTCTACAAATGATTTAGATTCACAATTTTGTGGAAGATCAAAATTAATTTGATTCAAGATGAGTAAACGTGCGTGTTAACGTACTATTAAGAGCATATTCAGTGCGATGAAGTGGGACGTTAAAGATATCAATAAATCTAAGATTTCTCTGCGGGACATAAAATGGAATAAGAGATAGTAGATCAGGATAATTAACTAAACTATTTATTATGTCAAAAACCAGTAAGGCAGATTGGTATATTCTACGATATTCTAAAGTCTGCAACCCTAGAAATAGGCATTTAGATTTATATGAAGGTATAGGATCAACAAAGGCAAATGAACTTAGAGCAAATTAATAAATTTCCTCTGAACATTCTCGATACGAGAGACATGAGTACAATTAAAGGGATTCTAAATTACCGCAGCATACTCTAACTTTGATCTAACAAATGTTGTATAAATTAACCTCAACGTGCAAGGATCAGAAAAAAAAATTATGAATTCCTTTAGAGAAATGTAAGCATTTTATAGGCTCTCGGAATAATATAATCAACAAGGGGTACAAATGAAAATGACGATTCAAAAACCACACCAAGATCAAGAGTAGACTTAACTGTTTCCACATTATGATTATCAATATTAAAATTAAATATAGAGATCTGCTAAATGAAAACACTTGGAAAAATGCATACAAATTATTTAAATCGTTTTGTAAATCAAAAACATCAACAATTGAGTTAATTTTAAGAAATATTTTTAAATCATCTGCATACATAAGAAATTTAGAATTGGTGAAGCAAGCAGAAATATCATTTATAAACAAATTGAAAAGAAGTGGACCCAAAATACTACCCTGAGGTACACCAGACATTTAAATAGAAGGCCATGATTCAAAGCCCTCAATAACAACCTTACATACTCTACGTGATAAATATGATTTATTCATCGCATTTAGGAAAACAGAATGAAAGCCAAGCTGTTGCAGTTTCAAAAAAAATAATGTGATGTGACGACACTTTGTCAAAAGCCTTAGAAAAATCAGTATAAAAAGCCTCAATTTGGCTACCCTATTCAAGGGCTGTTATACAATTATTCACTAAAAAACAGTTAAGTTCGTTGTTGTAGATCTACCAGAAACAGTAGCAATCAGTTGTTCAAGGTAAACACGTGTGTATTTTTTCAAAGCTCTTGTGCATATAATTTGTTAAAAATATATTAAACTTTATCTAATTTGATTGGTTGCTTTTATAATGAATGGTAAACGCAAAAAACATTGGGGTAACAATCCCAAATTTAAAGAACCAAAATCTTTCGGGAACTCCCAAGGGAACCGTTTCCTATTGTTAGAAGATAACGATGAGGTTACAACAAGTGATGAAGAAGGAGAAATTATATCGCCTAAAGAAAAAGTTCCTCCAATAATTGTAGACGCTAGTCATAGTTTTGCATTAATTTTGGGCTCAATTGATAAACAATATAAATATAAAAGAATGTCTGTCGGAACTAAAATAATTTCGGAAACCATGTCTCTTTATCACGAAGCTATAAAACTACTTAAATGTTCTAAGTTTCAATTTTACACTCATGAAGCCAAAGACAACAAAAAGTTTAAACTAGTATTATTTGGACTTCCACAACTCGATTCAAAAACGATTCTAGATGAATTTAAAGACACTCATAATATTACTCCAACAAGTGTCAAAGAAATAAAAACAAAGAGGTCAAATGCTGACGATGCGCTTTATATTGTCGAGTTTAATCGTGAACAAATAACAAAACGAGAAATTATGAAAATAATCATCACGTAGACATCTAATTCCCCAAGGTCGTAGAAATCATGTTTCAGAGTTGAATTTTGCCTCTGATAGTTTTCCACAAATGTCAAACACCGACAATTTGCATTCAACTACAAAAACATATGATTATGATCCCCGAGATAAAAAATTCTCTCATGTTTCAAAAACAAAACTTCATAATATTAACAATGAAGATGTAGATGATATTTCAAATGAAAAACTCTTAGAAATTTATTTTGACGCAATTGATGCACTTCAAAAATGTCAAAATAAATACGATAAATTAAGAGTATTAGGAATGATGCTTAAACATGCCCTTCAATTCTCTTATAAATAGTCTTCGCGTTATGCACTGGAATGCTCAAGGCATAACAACAGAATCAGCTGTTTCACAACTGGAATTATTTGTACACAAAGAAAAAATTGATATTTTTTTATTAAACGAAACTTTTTTAAAAAGTAAACACAAATTTAGAATTGGAAATTATAAAATTTACAGAGAAGATCGTGAAGCACACGGAGGTGGTGTTTTAATAGCAATTTTAGATTCTATTGAACATAAACTTCTACCTAAGTACAAAACCTTCGATACTGAAAACTTATCTATATTAGTAAACATCAACGGCCGTGGTACAATTTTTACTTCTGCGTATAATCCTCGTTATACTGATAAATTTAAAGATGATATCGAACTTCTTACAAACACTTCTTCAAATTTTTTCGTTTTCGGGGATCTAAATGCCCATCACATGAGCTGGAATTGCCTCAAAAATAATTCTGCAGGCAACGTATTGTATAATCAACAACTTCAGTCTAATTATTATATATATTATCCTATTAATCATACCAGATTTGGACAAAACTTAACTCCAACTCAATCATCTACTGTAGATATCCTGCTGTCAAACTCATCTTTATTAATATCAACATTAGAAACATTTCCGAATGAATTAAACTCTGATCATGTACCGATAATATGCAACATCTTTGGAAACGTTCATTGCACTAGAGACAATGTTCCTTTATACCATCTAACGAACTGGTCAGCTGTAAAAACATGGGTTACCAATGAATTGACCAATCAGCAATTAACATCCCAAGAAATAACAACGTATAATATTGAGTCAATTCTGGAAACTGTCACCAAAATAATTCAAAAATCTTTCAAAAAAATTCCAACTGGTAAAAAAACTGATTGGCAACGTGAAATCTCTGATTTGAGTAAATATCTAATCGGACAGAGAAATAAATTTAGACGTAAACTCCAACGGTGTAATGATATAAATAGAAAAGATCAATTAAGCTCCATTATAAGGCAACTAAATAATTTAATAAACTTTCACCTCAACAAAGACAGAAATGAGAACTGGTCTAAGTTTATTGCTAAACTTCCAGGTGGTTTTAAAAAATTTTGGAGAATTTCAAAAGCAATAAAAGGTAATAGAACTCAACTTGTTGATTTTACTTTAAATAATGATATTTTAAAAACTAACGATGATAAAGCAAATGCTATAGGGGATGTGTTCGAAAAATCTCACTCGTTAACGCTTAACCAAACTTCGCCACTGGATGAAAGAGTCTTAAGATATGTTCAACATTTAAATATAAATAACAATTTCGTCGTCGAACAAAATTCCCTGACAGATATTGAGGAAATTAAAGAAGCCGTTTTTCATCTTAAAAATAACAAGGCCCCAGGGTTAGATGGGATTAACAGCATAATATTAAAAAAGATGCCTGACCTAATTTTTAAAATTCTTACCAACATTTTTAATTTCTGTATTTGAAATGGCTATTTTCTCTCCATTTTTAAAACAGCAAAAGTTGTTCCAAAAAAGGGGAAAGATCCACGTCTTCCAGACAGTTATCGTCCAATAAGTATTTTAAGTTTGCTAGACAAAGTCTTCGAAAAAATCATATTAAAACGATTACTAATATTTACTGATACGAATAATATTATCAATAAAGAACAGTTTGGCTTTCGCAAGCATCATTCGACCGTACACCAGCTTAAAAGAGTAACGAATATTATTGATTCAAATAAAAGAAACCGTAAGAGTACTGGTATGGTACTTCTCGACATCGAAAAGGCCTTTGATTCTATTTGGCACTATGGACTTATATACAAATTAAATATATTTGGTTACCCTATTTATATCCAAAAACTTATCAAAAGTTTTTTATCAGAACATAAATTCGTCGTAAGCGTGGAAAACTGCCACTCAACGTAAAGGTTCATCCCAGCAGGTCTTCCTCAGGGATCTGTTCTTTCTCCAACATTATATTCAATATATACTGCAGATTTTATTATTTTAAAAGATCAGGATGTTGCCTTTTACGCAGACGTCAGTGCACTCATATGCAATGGAAAAGTTTCAAATGCAATAATAAAAAGATTACAGAACGCGCTAATATCTGCCCAATCATTTTTTGGCAAATGGAAAATAAGAGTGAATCAAGAAAAAACACAAGCCATTATCTTCCCATTCAATAAGTCACCAAAGCGTATACCTACGATACCACTTACAATTCAAAACAATGTTATCAATATTAAGGACTCCGTAAAATATCTGGGCCTAAATTTAGACAAAAAATTAATCTTTAAAAGCCACGTTGATTCAATATCTTATAAAGCTATAAGATGTGGTCGGGCCCTATTTCCCTTACTTAATAGAAAGTCAACGTTAAATAGTAAAAACAAGATCTTATTGTATAAAATGTGTATACGACCTATATTGTCTTATGCTTGCCAAGTATGGTATAAAAGAACTGCAAAATCTCATACGAAAAAACTGCAAATCATTCAAAATAAGAACATCAAAATCATTTACAATCTTAGAAGAAGGTATCCCACATCGGACCTGCACAGCCGTTTTGGACACAAAACAGTTTACAATTTCTCTGAATATTTGACACACTCGTTCACCGAAAAATGCAAACAGTCCAACTTTGATACTATAAGAAATTTAGTGGAGTGAATATTCTAAGCACTTTTTAATTAAAGTACTCTTGATTATTTACTCTAATAGTTTCTTAAACATTATTTTTTGATTTTTATAAGGTTTTCTAATACAGACGCTTTTTCCTTGATCTGTGATATTTACTAGAATTTATTTTTAAATATATAAGATCTTAATTGCTGTAATACATATTGTAAATTCTCATAATTTGTAAATCTAAAATACGAATAAAGGTAAAAAAAAAAGATCTACCAGAAAAAAAAACCATGTTGATTAGGTAATATCCACGACTTTGTAAGAAAAAATAATCGTTTATAGATGATATGTTCAAAAAATTTTAGAAACACAAGATAACTTGGAAATAGGTCTACAACAAGTTACATCATCCCTACATTCATCTTTAAAAACTGGTGTAATAGTTGACAATTTCCATCGCTCAACAAAAATACCCTCTTTAAGAGATAAATTAAAAATATATGACAGTGCAAACGTTTACGACGAAGCACATTTTTTTTTTTTTAATGACTACAGAGGCCATCAACATCTGATTTAAAACTAATTCTGATTAGCAGAATTTCATTATAAACCTCCTCTTCAGTGACTTTATTAGAACAAATATCCAAATTGGATATAGAGTTTGAAAACCTGAAATCACTTGTCACTAAGGGCTCAAAATTTGACTTTGCAAATAAATTAACACAATCACTAGAAGAATGTAAAATGTTGTCCGAAAATTTTACAATAGACGGAATATCAAATGATTGTATTTTAGATTTAATAAAATACCAAAAAGCTTTAGGATTACTTTTGATTTCATGCTCTTTCTCAATAAGATACTGTTTATAAAGAAATTTATTTAAGAAAAATTAAACTCTGATAATAAACAAATTTGTTCTGATATTCAGGATTACCAGAATCAATAAAACGTTTTATAAAATTTGTTTCGAAGATTATTATTATTTTGTTTATAATAATACATAGCTTAAGTCGGAGAATTTTTATCCTTTATATGAAAGTCTTCCGATTTGGCAAGCGATTCCATTATCAAATGTTGACTTGGCTTAAAGGCAGCTGTTCGCTGTTAGGATAGACCTTTATTGGAATTATAAATTTTTTTTTTTTGTAAACGAAAATCGTATACAATTTTTTTTTTCATTTTATTAAATATTTAAAAAATTTTAATTTTACAAAAAAAATTTTTTTTGCTAATATTAAATACATTTGAAATGGTGTATTATATTGTGTGTGTGTTGTTAGTGCAAACACAATAAATAGTAGTGTTGTATTTTATATTTGCACTATAAACTTTTGAACTTTCTTTAAAAAAATATTTTTTACTGGATGGCAAAAAAAAAAAAAGATCAATAAAAAACAATATGTACGAAACTATGAATTATGGCAAATGAGAAAATTTGTTAACCCTTTAAAACCCTTTAAACATTCATCTTACAGTACAATACCTTTTTGAAATTAGAGCAATCACCGAAGCCAGTATTATATAAAAAATTAATAATAATAACATTTCATTCTGACTCGTTGTAGAAAAATGTCCCATATCGAAAATATTAATTTCATTATCCTAAACCAGCTCAATTGACTTTCTTATCTGAGCAGTTTTCCTTGTCAAAGGCTTTTCCAAGTGTTCAGAAAAAAAATTTACCCTGCTAGTTGTTAATTTTTTTTTATTTCAATAATTTTTAAGGAAAAATTCATCCTAACTCGAAATTTTTTTTTCCTGTGGCATGAGTCCTTAAAATCTGTTTATATTAAAACATCAAAATCACACATTACCAAATAATTTGTAAAGTAATGTGTAGCCATAGAGGCTAATGGATTACTTTACACCTTCACTGATGAATTTTACAGGCAATGAGCCTCAAAGTAATGTATATACCCATTACTTTTGAGGTGACAGTGTAAGGGGTTACTTATATAGTTACGATAATGGAAAAAGTAATGTGTCTAATAGATTTTTTAAAAAGAAGAATTTTTATTAAAAAAAAATATTACAAATATTTTAAACGTTATTAAAAATAATGTGGTCATGATGGGAATCGAACCAGGGAACTCTGGTTTCCATCCAAGAACTCTACCCACTAAGCTATCGAAGCATATAGTATTTGATTGCTTTAAACTTAAATGAATTGTTGCGCTTCGTTTTTTCCGTAGTGTTATCAAAACAAACATACATTACCCTTTTGCTTACAAAAAAGCACAAAGTAATGTATCTAAAAATAGATTTTCAAAAATATTCCAATTATTTCTTTACATTTATAAATCCTATATTACGTAACCAATAATGAGTAACTTATTACTTTATGCTTGCAAATAATGGAAAAGGTAACGAGCTATCATTACAAGGTAACGCATGAAAACATCGTACCCATTACCAAAGTTTTGCTGGGTATGTAGGTATTTTAAGAATTGGTTTATTAAAAAACTAAGATCTCACTTTCCTAGCTGAACTAAGGCCAACAAAATAAATTACAATTGCATTATGACCGCCATTTTTGCAGCTGCATTTTTTATTACTTTCTATTCATTAGTAGTTTTTCCAATAGGAATACACCACAGAGTGAGGGAGTTGTTCGATTGAAAGCCTTAATGCACTTCCATACCAGCCCAGAAGACGCCTCTTAGGATATACGAGCCCTGAGTGGCACTTGCCTAATAGAAATAATGTAAATGCGAGATCTAACTGTATGCCTCCGCAGGCACTTCGCCGCACAAACACATGCGGCAAAGATTTCAGCCTGAAAAATGTAGAGATATTTGCTCATAGGAAAAGCACGCTGGAACCCGCAGTCAAAAATGCTCGCACCCTGTGCAATATTCGCCTGTTTCGAGCCATACAACTTTCATACCTGGGCTTCCAAGACTACCGGTCTTAAGGCAGATGCTGCAAAAGAGGCAGTTGATGAATGGCATTTTAGAAAGAGAAAAAAGTGTATACATGTCTAGCAAATATGAAGCTGCCAAAGAAGCAATAAAAGCATCACTACTATGGAAAAGGCATCACTTCTATACTGATGGTTTCATCGATAAATTTAACATTGTTGTGTCATAGGTCGGAAGTATTTAAATATAGCTACTTCCATTACTCTTAATTCACTCTAATGAAGCAATGATAATGCAATGATTAGATATTCAAATGCATGAGTGTAATATGTTCATACACTTTGTAATATTTAAGGTTTGATGAACATTGAAATAAATAAGAATGCAGAGAGTAGAAATACTCTTTATTAGAAGAAATACATAATTCCGCATTAATGCAAACCTTTTTTTTTTGGCAACTTTGAAATATTTTTACAAAATTTTAAATGAATTTTTGGACAAATTAAAAATATTTTTGAGCCATTTTATATAATTTTTGGACAATTTAAAACCTTATTGAACAATTTGAAATAATTTTTAAACAATTTTTAAATTATTTTATATATTTTTAAAATATTATTACACAATTTTAAAATAATTTTGAAAAAATCTGAATTAAAGCTGAAATGGTGTAGTGTTAAATAAAATACAGGATGTTTGCCGGGAAGGTATACTACTTTGTTTGTTTATAATTGTTTGATTAAATGGAAGTGAATGGATGTTATTTTGATAAATGTTTTATTTAATGTCGGCAATTATGTATGGAATACAATTTTAGATAAATGTCCGCCTCTGTTAGCCTCACAAATGCCAGCCCTTTTAAGCACATTTTTCATTACATACTCACACATTTCACGCGGTATAATATTAATTTAATCACGAATATTTCGTTTGAGTTGCTCAAGCGTTTCTGGTTTGTTTGTATAAACCTTGCTTTTCAGATATCCCCACAAAAAGAAGGGCGGAACAGTCAAATCAAGCGACCGCGATGGCCAATCAACATCACCATTTCTTGAAATAACTTGTTGTGGAAAGAGGTCTCACAGTAATTCCATTGTTATCCTGGCTGTATGCGATGTGGCACCGTCTTGTTAATCAAGGCCAAAGAATGCAGTTGTGGTGTTAAAATGTTGTCAATTATATCACGATATCGCTCCCCATTCACAGTTACCGTTACCCCTTTTTCATTTTCAAAGAAGTAAGGTTAAATAATTCCTCCTGACCAATTGCACACCAGACTGTCACTTTAAATGGATGCAAAGGTGACTTGATGAATAATTTGAGGGTTTTCCATTGCCCAGAACCGACTATTCTGTTTATTCACACATCCATTCAAATAAAAATGAAAATGAGCCTCGTCCCTCATTATGATTTTTTTCATGAAAATCGGGGTTGTCATTGGCGAGCTGTTTTAACGAATAAAACACGTTGGTTTATCGAATATTTTTCCATAATAAATTTGCCACGTGTCTACTTCACGACTGCCAAATACGAACTGTCAAGACTAATGTTTACCGAAATGGCGGCAAAACAAAGTAGTATACCTTCCTGGCAGACACCCTTAACAAGGTGCAAAAATGCACAGTTTGCGTCGCAATAAATACTTAAAGCTGAAAAAATGCACTAAACAAAAAAATAAAAATGATTTGATAAAAAAAATTACAAAAGGAGTTCAGAACTTTTTTCACATTGAAATTTTTGACTTAAATAAACAGAAAAATATATATTTTAAATAAATGCTTTAGATTCAGAAAATATACCATATAATATCACTTATGGTTTAGAAGCAATGAAGAGTGATTTTTTAAGATATGCATCGGCTTTATACACGAAAAATCATAAAAGAGT
The DNA here is from genome assembly GCA_949748255.1 of Eustalomyia histrio. Taxonomy (NCBI): domain Eukaryota; kingdom Metazoa; phylum Arthropoda; class Insecta; order Diptera; family Anthomyiidae; genus Eustalomyia; species Eustalomyia histrio. Next base: position 131,851,441 of record OX456524.1, on the reverse strand, counting down.
TTTAACTGTCTTTAAAGCGTTTCTGAAAAATGTCTGCCCTTATCGATTTCTAATTTTATTTTATATTATATTATATTTTTTTTTTTTTTTTTTTGAAGCCAGGACAATATCCTTAACTTAAAGTTTTATTGGAACCTTAAATATCAATTTAAATTTAAAACATCAAATCTTGCCTTAGGAAAATATTGTCCTGTACTTTGAAATCGATTTCTATACTCAAAGAATGTATTATTATATTTTTCCCAAAGATCACTTTCACAATAAATTCGTTCTCTTGTGACTTAAAGGATTAATTTCAGTTATTAATATCTCACTCTAGGGAATGCTTCCAATTTCTTACACAATCATTTTTAGGAAAGATCCCAGACTTGATTGAAATTTAAGCAAAGAATAATTATTTATTTTTTTTAGATTATTATAGAAAATTGAAGTCCTGATTTAATGAAAACTTTCCTTAGATTCTAATTTGAATTTCAAAAAAGACCTCTTTCTAAACACAATGGATAATTTTTGTTATTTATAATTTTTTCTTTACCAACATGTCACTATTGGGAGAATTCCCTTTTTAGTATTTAAGTAAAATCTCATATATCTTCTCAATTTTTTTTTTTATATCTCAAAGTGGGTGTTATATACTTTATTTAGGCAATTTTAATTAAAATTTTATTATTTAATAAATTTTAACTATAAAATTTTGCTTCTATGAAAGTATAATTTATAAACATTAAGATAAAATATTTAACAAAAAAAATTTATACTATATTATTCTTTAAAATCGAGTTCAAGATCCTTTTTATAAAATTGAATATTGAAGATCGAATAAAGGAAGATAAATATAGAAAAAAAAATTATATCAATTTAATTTTTTTATAAAGACACCCGCTACCACTTAAGTTTTCAAACTACTTTATAAACATAACTAAATAATATCTCTATACAAACTCTTGACATGAATTGGCATATTTTGTTAGGAGTTTATATAAACAATTTCAGGTTTTATCTACACATATACAGCGTCATAATGAAAAAGTTTTTTTTTTTGTTTTTAACAAAAAGACACTTAGTAATTATTGAACGATGTATAGGAAACAAAATTGATTCTTAGTAGAAAAAAAAAAATTGAAAATTTTCACACTTTTCTATAAAATAAAGAACTCTAAATATAAAGACAAAATATTAAATGGTTTACTTGATTATAAAGACTACCTAACAGACTCCTAATATTAAATAAGACAGCAAAAAAAAAAAAAGAGCTGATTCATGACTTAAAATACAAAAATAAAAAACAAATTTATAATAGGAAGCTACTTTTATTAATGGGATTTTTATATAAAAATACACTCAGAATATTATGTAGTTAACTGTTTGTAGTTTAATAAAACAGTTTTCCGTTCCATTTGAAAATAAAGGAAAATACATTTATTTTTTAAAGAAATATCTATATTAACTTTTTTATACATTTATTCGAAATAATTTACTATCAATTACCATTTTTTTACCCTTCACCACAGGTGGAAGGGTATAAATAAGTTTCGCACTCCGTTTGTAATTTCTACAATATTGATCTTAGACCCTATAAAGTATATATATTCTGGGTCCTTATGAAGAGCGAAGTTGATTTAACGATGTCCGTCTGTCCGTCTGTGTGTTGAAATGGGGTTTCCGAAGAACCCAGACATGATAAGGACTTGATTGTTATTTATTTCTGTTTGTTATTCAAAATCAGACAGATCGGTTAATAAATAGCTGAGATATTAGCAAAAAACCAGGTCTACCTCTAATTTTTTCCGTAAAATCCCTTTGTTTAATATGTATGTAGAATTTTACGCATAACAAACACATCCATTTGTTGAAATTCTTTTCCTTCATCTCCACCTTTTATACACAAACAACAAACACATACAAAGATTTGTCATTTAAATAAAAACCAAACAAATCTTTAATGAACGAAGACTTTTTATATATGTACCTCTATTAACGATGATTTTGTGTGAGCTTCAATAGCTCAAAATTAACTATGTCACAAATATTTTTTTTTTCTAGGGCCGCGGGTTCGAATCCCGGTGAACTATTTTCCTTTAAATTTATAAAATTAAGCTAAAGAAATTAAAAATATTTTTTAATAAAAAAGCGAAATAAAATCCCAAATGCAAATTTGCCAGCTAAATCAGACGTTTTTGTAGAAATAAAACACATGCAGTTCTAGTGATTTCTTTTAACAATTTGTTGAAATTCTTTTTTTCGCCTCTTCACCATTTATACACAAACAACAAACACAAACTGTTTATTTAATTATATTAACGATGATTCCGCATGACCTTAATAGCTCAGTTGTCTAAACGCTATGTCACAAATGCTTTTTTTTCTAAGGCCGCGGGTTCGAATCCTACACCCGCTCACTTCAACTTTTTTTTGTACAATTTTTTATTTTCTTAAGACTTTTTTTTCTTGTTTATTATTTTTTTTTTTTTTTTAACATTTAATAAATAATTTAAATAAAATTTTATATTAATAATTAAATAATCCATAAATAGGCTAAAAACATTAAAATTTTTATAAAAACCCTCTGATACAAACAAAATACAAACGGTTTTATTTCTATTTTTTGCTCTGATTTAAAAAAATTTATAAAAAGATTTTTGAACCGCTTTATTTCTCATATATTAAGAAAATTTTATACATAATTTCCCCTTGAGTGGAAAAAACTATTTTCCTTTAAATTTTTAAAATTAAGCTAAAGAAATTAAAAATATTTTTTAATAAAAAAGCGAAATAAAATCCCAAATGCAAATTTGCCAGCTAATTCAAACGTTTTTGTAGAAATGAAACACATGCAGTTCTAGTGATTTCTTTTAACGATTTGTTGAAATTCTTTTCTTTCACCTCTTCACCTTTTATACACCAACAACAAACACTATTCTAGAGCTGTTATATGACCTATGGATATGTCTTATATAGCAAAAGATCGAAAATCTTTAGTTTAACATATTTGCTGAAAAAACTCGAAAATATCGGTTTAGATACAAAAAAGTTATGCCCAAAACATAAATTTTTTTTAAATATCTATTTTCTGGAATCATAAATCTTCCCGAGTCCAAGTTCTATCACCAAACTAAATGGTTAATTGCCTCTTAAAGGCGTCTGTATATAAATCTGTCCATTTCTTATATGTCCATATATAAACTTCAGTTTTTTCCCAACCATGGTGAAAGGTATATAAGATTCGGCATAGCCGAATTTAGGCGCTCTTACTTGTTTTTAGTTTCATTTATTTTTTTCATTTGTTTGAAATTTAATAAAAATTTACCCACAAAACGGAAACTTGTGGTTTATTTGTGTCCGTAACAGGTATTACAAATTTAAATTTTGTTTGCTGTCTGTTTCAAAAAAAAAAAAAAAAAAAAAATATTCAAAAATTTTAATTTGTTTTTTTTTATTTAAATTGGTTGTATATGTATATACAAAATTTTTCAATACAAATTACAAGAACTCTCTAAACACACAAACAAATACAAACACATTCATACAAAAAGTGTTTATAGCTTCATGTGCATAAATACATTTTGTTATTGGTAGGTAAAATTTTGACATTTATTTTAACTGATTATATCATTTGTTTCTTACGGATGTGTCAATTGATTAATCAACATTTAAAAATAAATAACAAATGACATTTAATTTAAATGAAAATTAAGTATACCGGTTTTTAAATGAAATATCATTTCTTTTAAATGATATTTTCAGTTATTTTAACTTACAAACTTTTTTAAGTGTATAGGTTAGATTTTGGTTTTAGAATCGAAAATTAAAATTTTTTTTAAATTTTTAAAATAATCGATTATGCACACAGAGAAAAAACATGGTTGCAATATGATCAGTGCTACTATATTCTGCTTGCTGCAATCGGGTATGTTTGTCACTAACCAAGTTATTGTTTTTCTAACCATCAACATGGTTTCTACCATCATTATTTAGTAAATAACGGAAACTTCATGTCATGATTGGCTGCAACCATACTATGGTAACAAAAATTCTGTCTATGAAAAAAATATGATAATTATGCAACAATAAAATGCTGGCAACAATCAAAAAATAATTATACATCAAATAAAACATTTTTTTTTTCATATTTCATATTATTTATTGAATCTTCACTTTTAAAAACTGTGAACTAACAATAATTATCCAAATCTTAAAACTAAATATTAATTGTTAAGTCCAGCCAGTGCCAGACTGATGTTATGTAGTTCAACTGGGACCATTATTCCCCCTTATTATTAGCGGACCAGATCCGCAGTGTCCTCCTAAGACGCTGGTGGCCGTGATTATTAGTTAAGTTACGGGCTAGTATGTTGGGGTGTGTTTCCAGTTTTGTTAAATAGCGTTGACAGTGTCTAATAATTTCATCTTTGACGGGGGGTACATTCAGGTCTTTATGTATGTTGTAATTCCTAACATACCAGGGTGCGTTCGTGATCGTCCCCAAGAATTTATTTTGCATTCTCTGAATTTTGCCTATATTGGACGCAGAGGCAGTACCCCAGAGCTGAATTCCGTAGCACCATATAGGTTTCATGATCGAATTGTAAATGAGTAATTTGCAGTCCAGGCCTAGTTTAGAGTTTTTGCCAGTAAGCCAAGCGAGTTGAGCAGTTTTTAGCCTCATCTGAGTTATTTTCGCATCTATATGATTTTTCCACGTGAGTCGACGGTCAAGGTGAATACCGAGATATTTCACACATGTGTGTTGGGGTATATTCAGATTATTAATTTTAATGGGTGGACAGGTCTCTTTTCTCAGTGTGAAAGTAATGTGGATACATTTCTGTTCATTCACCTTAATTTTCCACTTATCCAACCAAGCTTCCAATTGTGAAATGTGAGTCTGTAACATTCTAGACGCTATTTTTGAGTCATCGTGGACGCTTAATATTGCAGTATCGTCAGCGAAAGTCGATGTGTGGGTATTAATATCTAATGGCATGTCTGAAGTATAAATGATATATAATAGAGGACCCAAAATGCTACCTTGTGGAACTCCGGCTTGTATATCTTGAGGAGAGCTGACAAAACTTTTTTCAGCAAGAGTGAATTTTCGATTTGTTATATAGCTTTTGAGTAGCTTGTGAGTATTTGTTGGTAACAAAAGTTTTATTTTAAACAGTAGACCTTCATGCCAAACCATATCGAAAGCCTGCGAAACATCGATAAAAAGGGCAAAGCAGTATTTTTTCTCCTTGAACGTTTTTCTGACAACAGTAACTAGCCTGTGGGCTTGCTCAATGGTGCTGTGTTTTCTCCTGAAGCCAAACTGGTGTGATGGAATACAGTTGTTTTGTTCCACATAAACAGTTATCTTTTCCATTAGGATTTTCTCGAACAGCTTTGACAAATTGGATAATAGGCTTATAGGCCTATACGACTCCACTTTTGTGTGATCTTTGCCTGGCTTGGGTATCATTTTAACGAGTGAAACTTTCCATTCTGGGGGATAGTATTCAAGGCGTATAATAGCATTAAAAATAAAGAGAATTATCTTTAATGTTATACAGGGTAACTCCAAGAGCGTCCTGTTACCGATTTCATCGATACCAGGAGCTTTTTTGGGGTTTAGTTCAAAAATAGCCTTTTCGACCTCTTTTTTTTCACCTCTTCACCATTTATACACAAACAACAAACACAAACTGTTTATTTAATTATATTAACGATGATTCCGCATGACCTTAATAGCTCAGGTGTCTAAACGCTATGTCACAAATGCTTTTTTTTCTAAGCCCGCGGGTTCGAATCCTACACCCGCTCACTTCAACTTTTTTTTGTACAATTTTTTATTTTCTTAAGACTTTTTTTTCTTGTTTATTTTTTTTTTTTTTTTAACATTTAATAATTAATTTAAATAAAATTTTATATTAATAATTAAATAATCCATAAATAGGCTAAAAACATTAAAACTTTTATAAAAACCCTCTGATACAAACAAAATACAAACGGTGTTATTTCTATTTTTTGCTCTGATTTAAAAAATGTATAAAAAGATTTTTGAACCACTTTATTTCTCATATATTAAGAAAATTTTATACATAATTTCCCCTTGAGTGGAAAAAACTATTTTCCTTTAAATTTTTAAAATGAAGCTAAAGAAATTAAAAATATTTTTTAATAAAAAAGCGAAATAAAATCCCAGATGCAAATTTGCCAGCTAATTCAAACGTTTTTGTAGAAATGAAACACATGCAGTTCTAGTGATTTCTTTTAACGATTTGTTGAAATTCTTTTCTTTCACCTCTTCACCTTTTATACACCAACAACAAACACTATTCTAGAGCTGTTATATGACCTATGGATATGTCTTATATAGCAAAAGATCGAAAATCTTTAGTTTAACATATTTGCTGAAAAAACTCGAAAATATCGGTTTAGATACAAAAAAGTTATGCCCAAAACATAAATTTTTTTTAAATATCTATTTTCTGGAATCATAAATCTTCCCGAGTCCAAGTTCTATCACCAAACTAAATGGTTAATTGCCTCTTAAAGGCGTCTGTATATAAATCTGTCCATTTCTTATATGTCCATATATAAACTTCAGTTTTTTCCCAACCATGGTGAAAGGTATATAAGATTCGGCATAGCCGAATTTAGCCGCTCTTACTTGTTTTTAGTTTCATTTATTTTTTTCATTTGTTTGAAATTTAATAAAAATTTACCCACAAAACGGAAACTTGTGGTTTATTTGTGTCCGTAACAGGTATTACAAATTTAAATTTTGTTTGCTGTCTGTTTCAAAAAAAAAAAAAAAATATTCAAAAATTTTAATTTGTTTTTTTTTATTTAAATTGGTTGTATATGTATATACAAAATTTTTCAATACAAATTACAAGAACTCTCTAAACACACAAACAAATACAAACACATTCATACAAAAAGTGTTTATAGCTTCATGTGCATAAATACATTTTGTTATTGGTAGGTAAAATTTTGACATTTATTTTAACTGATTATATCATTTGTTTCTTACGGATGTGTCAATTGATTAATCAACATTTAAAAATAAATAACAAATGACATTTAATTTAAATGAAAATTAAGTATACCGGTTTTTAAATGAAATATCATTTCTTTTAAATGATATTTTCAGTTATTTTAACTTACAAACTTTTTTAAGTGTATAGGTTAGATTTTGGTTTTAGAATCGAAAATTACAATTTTTTTTAAATTTTTAAAATAATCGATTATGCACACAGAGAAAAAACATGGTTGCAATATGATCAGTGCTACTATATTCTGCTTGCTGCAATCGGGTATGTCTGTCACTAACCAAGTTATTGTTTTTCTAACCATCAACATGGTTTCTACCATCATTATTTAGTAAATAACGGAAACTTCATGTCATGATTGGCTGCAACCATACTATGGTAACAAAAATTCTGTCTATGAAAAAAATATGATAATTATGCAACAATAAAATGCTGGCAACAATCAAAAAATAATTATACATCAAATAAAACATTTTTTTTTTCATATTTCATATTATTTATTGAATCTTCACTTTTAAAAACTGTGAACTAACAATAATTATCCAAATCTTAAAACTAAATATTAATTGTTAAGTCCAGCCAGTGCCAGACTGATGTTATGTGGTTCAACTGGGACCATTATTCCCCCTTATTATTAGCGGACCAGATCCGCAGTGTCCCTCCTCCTAAGACGCTGGTGGCCGTGATTATTAGTTAAGTTACGGGCTAGTATGTTGGGGTGTGTTTCCAGTTTTGTTAAATAGCGTTGACAGTGTCTACTAATTTCATCTTTGACCAGGGGTACATTCAGGTCTTTATGTATGTTGTAATTCCTAACATACCAGGGTGCGTTCGTGATCGTCCCCAAGAATTTATTTTGCATTCTCTGAATTTTGCCTATATTGGACGCAGAGGCAGTACCCCAGAGCTGAATTCCGTAGCACCATATAGGTTTCATGATCGAATTGTAAATGAGTAATTTGCAGTCCAGGCCTAGTTTAGAGTTTTTGCCAGTAAGCCAAGCGAGTTGAGCAGTTTTTAGCCTCATCTGAGTTATTTTCGCATCTATATGATTTTTCCACGTGAGTCGACGGTCAAGGTGAATACCGAGATATTTCACACATGTGTGTTGGGGTATATTCAGATTATTAATTTTAATGGGTGGACAGGTCTCTTTTCTCAGTGTGAAAGTAATGTGGATACATTTCTGTTCATTCACCTTAATTTTCCACTTATCCAACCAAGCTTCCAATTGTGAAATGTGAGTCTGTAACATTCTAGACGCTATTTTTGAGTCATCGTGGACGCTTAAGATTGCAGTATCGTCAGCGAAAGTCGATGTGTGGGTATTAATATCTAATGGCATGTCTGAAGTATAAATGATATATAATAGAGGACCCAAAATGCTACCTTGTGGAACTCCGGCTTGTATATCTTGAGGAGAGCTGACAAAACTTTTTTCAGCAAGAGTGAATTTTCGATTTGTTATATAGCTTTTGAGTAGCTTGTGAGTATTTGTTGGTAACAAAAGTTTTATTTTAAACAGTAGACCTTCATGCCAAACCATATCGAAAGCCTGCGAAACATCGATAAAAAGGGCAAAGCAGTATTTTTTCTCCTTGAACGTTTTTCTGACAACAGTAACTAGCCTGTGGGCTTGCTCAATGGTGCTGTGTTTTCTCCTGAAGCCAAATTGGTGTGATGGAATACAGTTGTTTTGTTCCACATAAACAGTTATCTTTTCCATTAGGATTTTCTCGAACAGCTTTGACAAATTGGATAATAGGCTTATAGGCCTATACGACTCCACTTTTGTGTGATCTTTGCCTGGCTTGGGTATCATTTTAACGAGTGAAACTTTCCATTCTGGGGGATAGTATTCAAGGCGTAGAATAGCATTAAAAATAAAGAGAATTATCTTTAATGCTATACGGGGTAACTCCAAGAGCATCCTGTTACCGATTTCATCGATACCAGGAGCTTTTTTGGGGTTTAGTTCAAAAATAGACTTTTCGACCTCTCTCATCTCAAACGTTAATCGGGTAGCTGCTCGGTGCTGGGGTAAAATCGGTGGCAACTCTGTTACAGAACTTGTTATATTTGGCGTGAATACTTTTCTTAAATGTTCTACAAACAGATCTCCTTTTTCAGTATCATTTCTAGCCCAACCTCCGTCTGATTTTCTCAAAGGAGGCTTACATAAGACAGGTCTTTTTAAATTTTTCGTTGCACGCCATAATGAGTAATCAGTTCTTGATGTTGGATCTAAATTTTCAAGATATCTGTTTAATGAAGCAGTTCTCTTATGTTCAAGTAGCTTTCTTAATTTTTTAGTGCATTCTTTCAACCGTTCCTTAAGTTGAGGAGATCTGTGCTGTTGCCACTCTCTTCGAGCTCTTCTTTTTTTATTTAAGAGTCGTTCGACATCGGCAGACAAAATAATATTTTGTCTGTTGTGTCGGGGGGGTTTGGTAGCAAGTTGAGCAGCAAGTTTGAGATTTAGTTCAAAATTTTGAATCGAGAGGTCGATATCTTCCGGTGTTCTTAGCGGTATGTTTATCGAGCAATGTGTACTGATAAATTTTTTATACTTCAACCAATCTGTTGTTTTGCCTGTCAGTGCTAAGTCACCAGAGGGGGGTACGATTCCTCGGGGGTTTAAAATAGTAACAACTGTAGGTGTGTGATCATATGAGAGATCCAATAATGGTTCTACATGGACCAATTCTCTCGCAATAGACATTGTTATTCCAAAGTCTATCAGATCGGGTATTTTCCGACGATCCGTTAGCCAGTACGTGGGTTCTCCACTAGAGATCACATCCATACCCAGCTTAGAAATTGTATTAAACAAAACACGGCCCTTAGGGGTAACAAGCCGTGACCCCCAGAATGTATGCTTGGCATTATAGTCTCCAGCTGCCAGAAAACGCGGTCCTAATGATTCGAAAAAGCCTGTGTACTGATCCTCCGTTATGGAGAATCTGGGGGGAGAATAAATTGACGAAATCACTAAGTCCTTATCGAATTCTTCAAAACATATAGTAGTGGCCTGAAGATAATTTTCGCAAAGATCACACATAAGAAAATGTTTTAACCTAGATTTAATGAGAATAGCTGATCCTCCACATGACCTGCCTCTTGGGTCCTTAGTATCATACATTGTGTACCCGCGAATTGAAAATGAACTTCTCAGGGTTAAATGGGTCTCAGAAATAAGCATTACGTCAATTTGCTGATTTCTGAGAAAATACTCGAGCTCTTCTTTATGTTGGCATATGCCGTTAGCATTCCAGTAACATATTTTCAAACTGTTCATGGTTTAGTTAACAAAGCTTGCATCAAAATAGACTGATTTCTCATCATCTCTTGCATCATATTACTCATTGAGTTTGTAAAGTTAGTAACAGTTTGAACCAGGGATTCAATGGATGCTTCAAATAAAACATAAATTTAACATTTATAGTCATAATATTGTCTTGTTTTCATAAAAACCAAAATTTTATCAGTACAGTCGAGTTTGTTTTTACTACAAAATGTCTTAAAAAAAAACAATCATATATTGTTTACTAAAACTGGACATATATCAGATGGATAGAAAATACCTTTCACATATCATTAAAACATTTCATCAAGTGACCCATTAAGAGCCAGTTATTTTTTTTTTTAGAAGATTTGCTTAAAGGGGTTTTTTCGAAAATTCCTTATATATATAATATTATTTACACTAATCAATTCATTGTCAAAAAGTTTCTATTCAAAGATTTTATATTTGGTAATTCTTTTTAATAAAAATAATTAGGTTTAAAAAAATAAAAAATATGTTTATTAATTAATTTTTTATAAAATGTTCTCAAAATATTTATATAACATTTTTTATAACAAGAAGTCTGAAGACCACAATGTTTTTTTTTAATTTGTCCAAAATAAAAATGTCCACAGAATCAAAGTTTTCTTGAAAGAAAAGTTCTTAGAATCTATGATTTTTTCCTTAACAATTTTTCTTCAAAAAGTCCTTAATATCATTTTTTTTTATAAAAAACATTTCTAAAGGAAATATTATTAAATTTAAAGAGTTTTTTCATAGTTTTCCTTTAAGAAATTTTCTTAGATTATGGATCATATAATGATAATCCAGGAATCATAATATAGTTATGAGGGACAATAATATAATTATATTTTGAGCATATATTTATGAGCGATCATATTATGATAAATTCAATATAACATGTTAATTTATGACCATAATATGGTAATTTTTGAATCATAACATAACTGCAGGGACTATATTATTGGAAAAATATGGTTATTTTATTATCATAATATGATAACCATTTTATAGTACGACTATGATTAGCACAACCATAAACCAAAAATATATGATGTCGAAGAGCATCATGATTGCCACAACCATGTTTTTTCTTTGCGTGTAAAAGACAAAAAGCGTGAAGTTACAATTAGGAAATTCTTCCTTGTTATATATATTGCTTTCTTTGGAAAGGAGATAGAGCAGAGTTTAAAGGTAATAAATATGACAACACTGTAAATGCTGCAGAAAACAATTCTAAGAACAGTTTTTCTCCGCCATCTAGTGAAGAGGGTTCAGTGCTATGGCAATATCGTAAGAAACTTTCAGTATAACAGTTCAACAAGCCAACCATTACAACACAACACTCACAAATTTAGCAAGTTTTTCCCAATTCCTAACAGTTTCATTGTACGACAAAGGTATGCCAACATGGTCGGTGTGGTCAAATCCTTATAAATAGCACACAACACAATACCACCATCAAGATTTTTGTAAACTTAAAAAAAATTACCTCCCTAATATAAAAATCATGCGCCATTTAACCCAAATGATCGTTAAAGATCAAAGGCTGGTTGTCTTGTTTTCTATTTTTTATTTTTTATTTTTTCTTATGGTCATAAAAACAAGCCGCATTTGTTTGGTATTATATGATGGCTTGTTTTTCTATTTGGACGATTGAGACGCGACTCCCCCTTCCATAATAAAAGCAATAAATTGTATAATTATGTTTATAACAAACAAAAAAAATATATAACTGACAAATTGAAATGTTATTTCTTTAAAAGACAATCAAAAAAAAAAAAAAAGTAATCATAAGAAAAGATTTTGATAACAAATAAAAAACACTATAATAAATAATTTTAAAAAAAAGTGTAAAAGTTGTTTATTTAGTTTAAAAAGCACTTTTTTTTAATGTTTTGTTCAAATAACTAGATGACTTCCAGAATTTATTTAAGTGTTTAATATTATGATTTCAATCAGTTATATTTATAATGCAGTTGTTTTAAAAAGTGTTATATTATGTGTCAGTTTTTAGAGTATTTTGCTTAATTATTGTTTTTTTTTTTTTTTTTTTTTGTTATTTAATGAAAAATAAGTAAAAAAAAGAAAAGAAAATATTTAAAAAAAAAAACCAAAGACTTAAGACACATACATTGTATTTAAGAAACTTTGAAAAAAAACACTTAAATTAAATGGGAAACTATTATACAAGTTCACATATTTTTCAGTAAATAGAAAAATATTTTGTTTTGTTTTTTTTTTTTATAAATTTAAGAATAATTTTGGGTCATGTAGTAATTTGTTTATTTGTAATTTTTTATTTTCAGAAGTAACTGAAGTAAAGGATTTTTTGCATTATATAAAATATACAAAAACGTTTCAAAAGCTGAAGAATTTTTGTATGGAAAAATTTTTATAGACAAACTTCAGAATTTAAGGGTTTTTTTTTCTAAAAAAAACTACAGTTGTGTGAAAAATAATAGAGCCACCTGCTGTTCTAAAAATTGAATGTTTTTTTAACCTTGTGCAAAATATTTTTAGGAAATGTTTTTTATGCATTTTGTCTGTAATTAAAGCAACATTTCTAATTATATCAGAGTTTTTATGTTAATTTACTTGTTTCTCACAAGTGTGAAATAAAATAGAACCTATTTTAAAGTTAAAAAAATATATTAAAGTAAAAAGCAAATTCTTTTAATTTTTTTTTTTGCACAAGTGAGTAAAAAGACAAACTATCTTATTTCTATTATAATTTAAAAAAAATATTGTAAAATTAGTTAACAGAATGGGCAGAGGAAAACACTGTAGCGTGAAGGGCCGAAAATTGATAAAAATAAAAAACTTCATCAAAAATAGCCGAAATTGTTGGATGTTCAAAGAAAATGGTAGAAAATGCTATAAAGTATGAAGAGAAACAAGAGGAAGAAAAACCAAAATATCTGAAAACGAAAAATACTGCGACACGTGAAAGGGAACCCTTTGTGATATGTATACTTCTACAATACGGCTTATGCTCCTTAAAATGATTTAAAAGCAAGAAGTGCACGTAAAGTGCTTTTTCTATCAAAGCGCAACATAAAACAAAGACTTGAATTCGCAAAGGAACACGTAAATTGGCCCATTTCTAAATGGCGTATTATTGTGATTGGATGAGACCAAAGTAAATTTATTTAACTCGAATCGAAGTTCTCTTTAAGTTCGGAGACCCAAAAATAAAGAATTTTGTTTTCAATATACCATTAAAACCGTTATACATGGAGGGGGTATTATTATGATATGGGGATGCTTTTCATATTATGGAGTCGGACCCTTATCTCGCATACAGGATATAATGGATGCAAAATTTTATACAAATATTTTAAGAGAAGTCATGATGCCTTATGCTGAGTGGGAAATGCCGCTTGAATGGATATTCCAACAGGACAATGATCCAAAATATTCATCGAAGTTGGCAAAGGCATGGTTCAGGGACAACCATGTGAAGGTTTCGGGATGGCAGTAATAAAAAATAATGGCAGTTCTACTAAGTACTGAGGTAGTATAAGCAGTTATGTAAGCAATTATTTTATTAAACATATTATTTATATTTTCTTTTTAATCATTTTAGGATGTTTGTTTATATAAAGGGTGTCCCAAGAAGAACGCAATTTTTAAATCTGGCAATATTTGAAGTGTCATTGTTTGACATTTGAACAATTGTTATTGTTTGCTAGTAGAAGGTACGAGGTTAGTAAAAATGGAGCGCTACACGAATAAACAACGCATTCTCATTGTGAAATTATTTTACCAAAATGGTGAAAGTTTTGCGGCTACAGTTCGCAAATTGCGATCAATTTAATTTAATTTACAATTTGCAACAGAATCAAAAGAAAAATAAAAATCGACATTGTAAAACAAATATAGAATTTTTATAAGGGTGAACCAATATTTGTAGAGACTTAAGAACAAATGTTTTCAACGTCCATTAACAAAACATTAACATCAATTGTCAGTCAATTATATAGAGAATTAATTGAAAAATGGCATAAAAAATACTTGTTGGACACAAGATTATTGAGACATTTTACCCTAATACTAAGATGGCTCTTAAATATCTTAAGTGGTATTTAAGCTAGTGTAACCATTTTTAAGATATTTTTAAATCACTTTGTATAAACACTATAAGTAAATATGTCAAAGTTTTATTGACTTTAATTTATGGTTTGATTTTGTACTAACATACAATAATGGGAATGAAAACTTTCGGAAAATTTTACATTTTTTGCATATGTGTGTACTTTTTACCCTTTTTAGACTTTTAGATATCAAAAAGTTGGACCGAGATTTGTTTTCCTTAATCCAATGTGGTGACGAAATATTGGGATAAATAAAAATTTATAATTAAATTTTTTATAAATAAAGGATCTTTGGCTCAATAAGGAATATTATATGAATAAAGAAGATCGAAAAAAACTAAAATAATTATTGAAAATTATTATCTGTATAAATTTTTAATTATTAAAATTGAAGTTTATTATTATTTTTCACACCACTGTATGTCTTGTTGGGAACTTGAAAATTTTTCCTTAGCTACAAATTCTTATATATGGGAGAATCTTTTATAGAAAAAAAATGCAGAAAAAATTTCACAATCTCAAGGGTTTGCTTTGGCAGAAAGCTTCTTATAATCTAAGGGTTCTTATATACCAAAAAAATTATCAAAATCTGTCAAAATTTTAGGAAGGTTAAGATGGAATTCGGAAGTTAAGATTTTTTTTAATAAGTAAAAGTTCTGTAATTCTGGGAGTCTTTTATAGAAGAAGTATATGCAAGGAATTCTATAGAAAAAAGTCCTCTTAATTCAGCAGCATCTGAAGGTTTTTTATAGGAAATAAAAACCTTGGAATCTTAGGGGTGTTCCTCTGAGTGTGAGGATTTTTTTTATAGAATAAAAAACCCTTTAGGATCTTAGATTATTTTATAAAAAAATTATCAAAATCTGTCAAAATTTTAGGAAGGTTAAGATGGAATTCGGAAGTTAAGATTTTTTTTAATAAGTAAAAGTTCTGTAATTCTGGGAGTCTTTTATAGAAGAAGTATATGCAAGGAATTCTATAGAAAAAAGTCCTCTTAATTCAGCAGCATCTGAAGGTTTTTTATAGGAAATAAAAACCTTGGAATCTTAGGGGTGTTCCTCTGAGTGTGAGGATTTTTTTATAGAATAAAAAACCCTTTAGGATCTTAGATTATTTTATAAGAAAAATTTCTCAAAAGTTGAAGCTATTTCTATAGGGAAATTTTTTTTTTTTTTTTTGGTGGTGCCTTAGGCCTTTTTTTTATCTAATCCATTAGGGACCTGTAAGTTTTTTTCCTCAAAATATGAAAATTTTTTTTATACAAAACAGTACCTGGAAAAACCACCTGTAAGAAAAAATCGTCAAATCTGACTGTATTTCTGTAGAAAGAAATTCTTTGCATCTAAGCATTTTTTTTTTTTTTGGCAAAAGAAATGTCAATAAACTGACAGTTTTCTATGAAATAAAGACCTATGAATCTTAAGGTTTTTCCATTTTAAAGATTCTTCAAAATTTGAGAGTTCTATGGATAAAAAATTTCGGAATTCGAGTGTCTTTTTTAAAAAGAAGTATGCAAAATCTGAAGCATCTTTTAAAGAAACAACGTCTAAGATTTTGATTAATATTTTATAGAAAATTTCCTGTGAAACTAAGAGATTTCTTAAAGAAAAAACTTTACAGTATCTTTGGCTGTTTTTTATATAGAAAAAAAATTACACAAAACGGGATAATTATTTTGCAGTAAGAAGTCCTTACAATCTAAGGGTTTTCGTTAAAAAAAATGTAATAGAATCTTAGTGGTTTTCAGGAAAACAATCCCCACAAGCTGAAGTCTTTTGTGTAAAAAAATGTAGTAGAACCTTAAAACTTTTTTGGGAAAAAAAAACTGTTCGCATCTTGAGCCTCATTTAACTTATAACAAAAAAACCCCGAAATATAAGGATTCTTTTATTGAAAAAGGTCCTCAGCTTTTTGTTTAGAAAAATTTCTTTAGAATGCAGGAAAAATAGTGATTAAAACCTGTATTTTTTTTTCTGGCTCCCTATTACAGCAGCTGCTCTCTGTTGCTTCAGCTAACATCTATTATTATTTCTGTATAATTTGTCCACACCAAACCTCGCGCAGTGAATAGCAATGCAATGAGCTTGTAATAGCATCCTCAAAATTTAAAGCCTAAGCCTGTTTTTGGATAATGGATTGTGTTACAATTTAATTTTTAAATTTTTGCCAGGAACGTGGTAAAAATTAGAGTTGAAAAGGGAACCTGTCTTTTTTTGGATTTTTTTTTTAATTTTTTAAATAAATGCTTAATATGTTAAGAATATTGTGTTAAAATTTTAAGTCGATTGGAGCAAAAATGACGATGTTACGAGTATTTTTATGACAAGTATGTCAGTGTAGAGTATAAAATTTATTGTAGCAGTAAATATTCTATCGAGCAGATGTACATGTACGTTCCTATTTTCATATTATTTTAGCTCCGTTTTCAATAAGTTTTATGTTATATTATTATATTATTATGTCTAAAAAATTACAAGATCTAATAGACAATCAGCTGGTTGAGTGGAACCTCTGTCATCGTTGAAATTGCAGCTTATGTGGCAGCCAGTGTCTTCAATGGAGGTTCTTTTGCAAGACATGGGAATCAATAGTGGATCTAGTGCTCATGACTGGGCGCGATCAACTGACTCCATACATATAAGCTGAGAGATAAACTAAAGAAGGCAGGATTCGTCGTAGACAGGTGTAAAAAAATGCTTTAGACATCATGGATGATAGTGACATCCTTTATGGACCTAGCATTGATGATTCAGTGTGAGGTAAGCCGATAAAATTTGCTTAAAAACGTTTTATACCAGATTTTTTAGTGTTCACAACTTTAAAGCGTTTTTCCCACAACTCACGTTTTCTCTACATAATTTACGAGGTAACGCTGGAGAGTTTTTTCAAATTTGTTAATAATTTTTATTTTACAATAAAAAATTAGCCGATTTTTTTGTTCACTAAAAATCACGTTTTTCCCTATACAGTGTTCCAAAAAAGTGAAAAATTTAAATTTCGAAAAACTCTTCCAGTGTTACCTGGGGAAAGCTATTATCTAACGAATGAACTTTGATCTTTTGATTTCAGATGACCCAGCACCAGGTTATGAGGGGCACCGCAGTTCTACATTTTTTTTTTCGAGACACGTCCGAATAATTGCTGCCATTGCCGTGTTTTGTAATATTTCTTCGTAAAAATTTTATACAACAATCTTCAAATGTCATACTTTAATGTCCTATTAGTTTTAATAAAGAGATTTTTACTGTGTCGTCACAAAAAATTCATAAAACATGCCTTTTTTTTCTTACGAATTAACCTTAGCCCCCCGCAAACTGCTTTGGTTAAAATGAAGAATGAGTTCTTTGGATACATTAAGAGAGAAATTTTCACCAAAAATGTGGTAAAGTAAGGGGGGGGGGGGGGTAAACCTGCCCTTAACGGTCGCACATTCAGCTTTGTTTAGAAGACTGAAATTTAAAATATGTACTCAATGGTCTAATACATTTTTTGGACGGCCTGTCCAAAGCGCTTTTAGCTAGCAGTCTTAAATTCGAAATATTTATTCCTTTGGCTGTGAGCTAATTTACTGAAGTTATACTATTCGGAAGTTATACTATTAAGAACGTGGCAAAAATAAAGTTAATAAGGCAAAAAAAAAGTGAACACTTAATGAGCCAGCCCAAACAGCTGGAGCTAGTACCTTAAAGATTTTTCATAAAAGGATCCTCTTCTGGCATAGAGATCTAACAAGATGATATGTTTAGAAATTTATCAAGTTCCTGTCTTAAATCTTGCATTTTCAAGCAGTTCACTTATATATCAAGTATGTGTCTTAAGTCTTTTGTATGAAATATATGAAACTTATAATAACATTACTCAAACTTAAGCAAGATATCTGTAAAGTCATGCGTTAACATAAATTGTTAAATTTGAAAGTTTTATAGCAACGCTTTTCTACATTTATAGCAAAATATCACTTATAAAGCGAAATTTCAAAACAGGCGACAAATAGGTAAGGGAGTAAAAGTACACACGAAGCAATTTTTTCTGCAATGGCTAAAGAAAAAATATTAATTCACACATTTGTTTTACAATTCGAATTCACATTTGACCTACAAAAAGAAAGAAATACTTTAGCAATATATTTTCCATCTAGTCTCAACAAGCCATAATATTTAACACCCAAAGATTATAAAACCTTATAAGGTTAACGCATAACTTATCACTTATGTTAAAAAAATATATAAATCCAATTTCAAAGTAAATACAAATTGCATAGAAAAAAAAACCAAGAAAAACTATGCTAATCATTTAGACAAACCAATCAAATTGTCGCTTTGACAACAACTAACCATTTCTTAACAATTCTTGGTAAATTTTTAGACTACGGCAAAAACAGAAGTAGCCACATAAATTGTAAATATTTTGTGGCATACTAAATTAGAGGCTATAAATCAATTTCAAAACAAATCAAACAAAACAATTCTTATGCCGAGATTTAACAATATAGAGAAAAAAAAAAAAACAAGAAAAAAAGATTGACATAAAAATGGCAGATAAATTGTGGCGAAAATTTGAAAAATTCAAACAAAACTTCACAGCAAATTATCTTAAAGGAAAAACTAAATGAAAAAAAACTTAAGAAAAAAAAAGAAAAATTACTGGATTAAAAGAAAAACTCTTTTTTTTTATCGACTACCTTTGCAATTTTTAAACAACAATGTTGTTGATAATTTGCTATAAATGTTGTCAGCTGTTTAAATGTCATAATATAAACTATAACCATTATAAATTATAACAATATTCTTTTTTTTTTTTTTAAACTACACAAAAGACTTAAGCTACAAACATGTTCTACATTAACAAATTGTGTATAAAAATTTATTAGCGCCATGAAATAATTTCTATATTAAATGGTTCCACATTCTTATTAGCAAAGCAAACATTTCAAACACATTCTAAATGTTGTCTTAGAGGAATATAAAGAATATATATAAAAAAAATATTATTACACACTTTGTGTGTCATTTAGTTTAGTAATGTTGTTAATTCTTTTTCCTACATGACTCAGTTCATTTTTTTTTTGTGTTCATTCTGTAACATATTTCTTTCTATTTTTTGTTTTCTACATTTTCTTCTTTTACTACTCAAACTAATGACAGTTTGTCTTTCATTTTATAATGTTTTATACAATTCCATGTGTCACTTGTTTTAAACAAACAATTCTTCCTGTATTTATAGCAAAAAAAAAAAAAAAAAGGAAAAAAATCATTTGTTGTTCAATGGAAATTGATGCGCAATTTGCAACAATTGTTATTGACAGGTAGTCAACAAATTTAACAATTATTATTTGTATTTTTAATTTATTTATGTCTTTTTTTATTGTATTATTTCAATACTACACATCTTTTTTTTTATAATAATATAGTACATATATGTTAAGCGATAGAGAGAAAAAAATCTTTAGTGAATGTGACAAATTGAAATGTTTTTTTTTTTTATTTTTTTAATTTATGGAGTAATTTAATAATGTGAATGAATAGTTAAGTTTTACACACAATCAAGAGTATTACACTTAAAAAAGTTTGTAAGTTAAAATAACTGAAAATATCCTTTAAAAGAAATGATATTTCATTTAAAAACCGGTCTACTTAATTTTCATTTAAATTAAATGCCATTTATTATTTATTTTTAAATGTTGATTAATCAACTGACACATCTGTAAGAAACAAATGATAAAATCAGTTAAAATAAATGTCAAAATTTTACCTACCAATCCTTAAAAAATAACTGTTTTTTTTTCATTTATTTGAAATTATTTCCGTTTTTGTATTTTTTGTTTTTGTTTTTAATATACTCGTATAATACAAAATGTATGTATGCATATGAAGCTATAAACACTTTTTGTGTGAATGTTTTTGGGTATGTATGTGTGTTTATGAAGTTCTTGTAATTTGTATTGAAAAATTTTGTATATATACAACCAATTTAAATAAAAAAACAAATTGAAATTTTTTGAATATTTTTTTTTTGAAACAGACAGCAAACAAAATTTAAATTTGTAATAACTGTTACGGACACAAATAAACCACAAGTTTCCGTTTTGTGGGTAAATTTTTATTAAATTTCAAACAAATGAAAAAAATAAATGAAGCTGAAAAAAAATGGTAAATGATAGTAAATTATTTCAAATAAATGTATAAAAAAGTTAATATAGATATTTCTTTGAAAAATAAATGTATGTTCCTTTATTTTTAAATGAAACGGAAAACTTCTTTATTAAACTACAAACAGTTAACTACATAATATTCTGAGTGTAATAATTTATAATTAAAAACGTTTTATAATAACTCATCAATTTCAAAGTGTTGTTTTTTTTATAAATTTTCCATAAACTACAATAAGGAAAGTAATTTACTGAGAAATCAATAACAAGTTTTATAAATAAATATTCAAAATATATCTGAGTCAAAATATGTCTGGTCTGAGTATTTTAGAGCATTCATAGATTTGAGCCTGTAAAGCTAAACGATATTAATATTTTATCAGTTCCCAATTTAGCCATTAAATTCTACATTTTTGTAATTTTTAAATTTAATAATTTTTAAATATTTTGCTTCAATTATTTCTATATTTTATTTTATAATCAATTTTTGTACACTCAAAAAAAAAAAGACATGAACTAAAATGTAATCAAAAATTTCCTTCAAAATAGTTTATATATTGTTCGCAATTTAAGTAAAATTTTATTAAAACTTAGAAAAATTTTCTTTAAGAATAAAAATTCTTAAATTTGAGGAAAAACGACATAGTTCATATTTTTCCTAAGTAATATTTCTTGATTTTAGAAAAAAAAAACAAGTCAATTAAATAAAAATTTATTAATTTTAAGAAAAAACATTTAAGTTTTAAGAAATTTGCATACTCAAATGTAATAAAATTAAGTTTAGTTCCAAAAAAAACAAAAATTTAGGACATAATTTACTCCCATTTAGTTCCATAAACTTAAATTGAGAACGTACTTAAACTTAATGTGTGTTCATTTTTTGTTCGCTTGTTGTAAAGTTAACTAAATTTTAGAAAGCCATTTTCAAATTCAGTTTTTAAGTAAACAACTTTCTAATTTTGAAGAATTGTTTTCTAAAAATTAGTTCAGGCAATTAAAAACAAAAAGTAATAAATTTTTTCTTAATGAACTATTTCTAAGGAAAATTTTCATGCAACTTAGTTCAGATAAATTTTAAAAATTTTAATAAAATATTCTTTTTTTTTCAAGTAAAAGTTTTCTAATTTTTAAAAAATAATAAAATTTGGTATAGGATTTTTTTTGTTGGAAAACATTTAAATTATTTTCAATATTCTATTTCAAAAAAAAAAAAAAAACAATAAATTAAAAACAAACCAGTTAGTTTTCCTAGTTTCCAAGAAAAAATATTATTAAAGGAAACAAATTCAAGTAACCATTTAAAAAAATTATCATGCATGATTGTAATTTTTGGTTCGTGAGTCAAAAATCTCTCACGTGCCCAACTCTAATCTTAACAGTCTCTAACATTGAACTTAAAGTAGCTTAAAATATTTTTTTTTAAATGTTGTTAGCAAAAGGTTAAATATTTCGAATTTGCGCTTTTATGTAATAATTTTGTTTGCTGACTACAATACTAAATATGGCAAGCACATTTTATATATTACGGCATAATGGCTTTCCTATAATTGACAAAGCGCTTATTAAACTTTATATTTATCGAACTATTTTTTTCACTTAATAATAAAAAAGTTTGAATTTTTTATGTCAAATAAAGTTTAAGCCAAAAATGCGATAAAATAAACTTATGACATTTTTCCATTTTCCAATAATAACAAGAAATGTAACTGTGATATTTTGTATTTTTGCAACAATTTCCTTAATTTAGTTAATGTAAGAAGACAAAGGACCCCCAGTGTTTCTTAGCCATAGATGCCGTGTCCCTTTTTGTAGTTCTCTCAAGCAGAACCGTTAATTAACTACAAAAAATATCTGACTTTGTCACAATTTATTCAGGATATCCTGCATTACATTTTTTTAATTTGTTTACCTTTTTGCTAATGAAATTTAATTTATATTTTAAATACATGAATTTAGTTTAATTCAATTTAATTTTAATACAAAAATAAGTATCAAAAATCTTGTTAAGATCAATGTCCTCACAAAGCGAAAGTCCTCCGAAAGTGGGAAAATACTTACTCAATGGGTGTAAACTTCTTTAAAATATATGGTAAAATATATTACTTTTGCAGGATAAGGATAATTTACACTTTAAAAAAGTGCTATTTAACTTGTTGTTAGAAAATACTTTCTTATTTTTAGGGAGTTAAGTCCTAATTTTTAGTAAAAAAAATTATCAAATGAACTTAAATAAAATAAAATTTTTCTTTAAACCAAGGAAACATTTCCTAACTAACAGAACAATTTTAGATGATGTATGAACTAATTAGGAGGAAATTTTACTATTTTCTAATAAATATTTACTTCTCAGTAGTAAAATTTTTCTATAATTTAGAAATTTTGACCAAACTTTAAGTAAAATTTGTTTCTTAATTTCAAGGAAAATTTTATTAAATATTGATAAAAAGTGTCTTTGGCGCCTTTTTCATTTCAATTTTTGCTCTAAATAAGTTAATTTTTCTAAATTATAGTTAATTTTTTTTTGAGTGTATCATTTCCCTAACTAATTATTGGAAATTTTTTTTGACTTTTTTGTTTTACTATTTTTTTTTTGATATATAACATTGATTGCGTCACTCGCGACTCTGCCAATTTTAGTTAGGTGCTGGCCAAGGGTCACCCAAATTCCACTTATGCAAAAGGAGGGAGAATAAATCCGGGTGGGATTAGTTACTCGAATCACTGGATTTCTTGCGTAATACTCACTGCTTTGGATGCAATGATGCGAGTAATTTAGAAAATGAAAGGATTTACCTCGCAAGAGGGGCTTTCAGTAAGTTTATCAATGATATAATTACCCCAGAAAGGATAACCTGGGCATTTGAAAGTTTCTCTCCATATAAAGTGCCAGGTCTGGATGGCTTTTTTCTTAAAATACAACAGAGTTCTCAGAATGTGACGTCTAGTGATATATAAACTTTGTCTATTTCTCAATTATACACCTGTCAATAATGACGCTATACATTGTGAGTAGTCCTCAAGTTATGTTAATTTAATTTAATATTTAATTTTTTTTTATTTTTTTAAATAAATGCTTAATATGTTAAGAATATTGTGTGGATTGGAACAAAATTAGCTTCGTCAAGTAGAGTATAAAATTTAGTGTAGCAGTAAATATTCTATCGAGCAGCCATACACGTGCGTTCCTATTTTTGTATGATTTCAGCTCCATTTTCATTAAGTTTTGTGTTAAACTATTATAAAATACAAGATCTGATAGACAATCAGCTGGTTCGAGATTATATCGACCTTATTTGGAAAATCTCATCAAAGCACTTGAGTGCAACTTATGTGGCAGCCAGTATCTTCAATGAAGGTTCTTTTGCTTTACTAACCTTCATGCAAGACATGGGAATCAATAGTGCTCATGACTGAGCAGAGCAGGAAGCTGAGGAATAATTTAAAGAAGGCAGGATTCGTCGTAGACAGGTGCAAAAAGGTGCTTTATACATCATGGGTGATAGTGACATCCTTTATGGACCTGGCATTGATGATTCAGTGTAAGGTAATAAAATTTACTTATTAAATTTGCTTATAAACGTTTAGTAACAGATTTTTTTAGTGTTCAAAACTTTTAAGCGTTTTTCCCCCCAACTCACGTTTTCAAAGTCGGGGCCCCTCATAACTTCAAAACTACTGCACCGATCGTTTTGAAATTTTCAACACTATTTCTGTGCATAATTTACGTGGTAATAAATTTGTTTATAATTTTTATTTTACAATAACAAATTAGCCGATTTTTTTTTACTAAAAATCGCGTTTTTCCCTATACAGTGTTCCAAAAAAGTGAAAATTTTAAATTTCGAAAAACTCTCCCAGTGTTACCTGGGGAAAGCTATTATCTAACGAATGAACTTTGATTTTTTGATTTCAGATGACCCAGCACCAGGTTATGAGGGGCACCGCAATTCTACTTTTCTTTTTTTTTTGAGACACGTCCGAATAATTGCTGCCATTGTCGTGCTTTTTAATATTTCTTCGTGAAAATTTTATAAAACATTGTTCAAATGTCATTCTTTAATGTCCTATTAGTTTTAAAAAAAAAATTTTAACTGTGTCGTCACAAAATAATTTACAAAAAAAGCCTTTTTTTACGAATTAACCTTAGAGCCCCCTTAACTCAACATGATGGACCAACAAGGACCATTTCACACACCTAATATCCTATCAGTAAACTTACATATATAGCAGGGAATATACATTTTAAATATTAGGTTACCAGCGAAAGCGGTTTGGTCAGGCCCCAGCGAAGGACACTACCATTTTTTATTACGTTCCTGGCAAAGATTTTAGAATGTACCCCAACAGCAAGTTCCAACATTATAAGATAAACATATATTTTAAATTTCAGTTTTAGCAGCCCTATAAGGGGGAGACTTTCTTTATTTGAATGTCAAAATTTATAAAAATAATTTTATAAGTGAATTAATTGATAACATACACCAGGTAACATATATTCAAAAGCAGTTTGGGGCGGCCATTAAGGGGGAGATTTTTTTATTTCTATATATTCAGCCATATTTCAGGGGATACATATTTCAAATTTTAAGTCTCCAGCCGAAGAATGCTGGGCAGGCCTTTAAAAGTCTCCCCGTTTTGCCATTTCAACCTTCATTTTTAGCACGGTCGATGTAAAACTTCCAAAAAGTTTTTCCTTAATGAAAATATATTTTAAATTTCCAAAATATGTTTAATTTTTTCATTTTAATCAATAAATTATACCCAACAAGTTTGTGTCTTAAGTCTTTTGTATATACTAATAAAACTAACACTTAAAAACAGTTTTAAAATTTCTATTTACTTATTTATTCATTTAGAATTTGAAAGCAAAAACCTAATACAATTTGTATTAATTACATTGACAATTTGCTGACAAAATAAGCGCCAATTTAATAAACATTATTTAAAAATTCAAAACTTGTTTAACATTTTAAATAGCTAAAGTAATGAGCTGATAGATAACGATGAAAAAAAATCAAATGAAATGTAATGTATATAAGGCTAGAAAATAAATTTAATTATAGATACATTAATAAAAAACAAAATAATTTATTTAAGGCAAAAAAAAAAAAAATATATAAGTACCGACTAAACAAACCAACCAATAAAAACTAGCAGTTCAATCAGAAAAAGTAAAACAGTAAATGACTACAATTGAATATAAAATATAAAAAAAAACTATACAGCCCCCTCTATAGCACATAATGCTGATCATTCGCTTAAAGATAAGCACTAAGGTGGTGGAGGAAAAATTATGAAAATTATAATTTGAAAGTATACTTTTAGGCGGTAGAGAAAAGATCTTAACATATGATTTCAAAATTATTACGCACACAAACGCATATTAATGTAGTTAGTAAAAATCCAAAGGAAAAATTATAGCAACTGTTATCTTAAACGACTAAATGTTATTATAGAAAATGTTAAGCTATGACATTAAGATACTGTTAATGTACTAACAGTTTTTCACAAAGAAAATTAATTAATTTATTTTTGTAAGATAATTGTTTTTAAGGCACAAAAATCGTGATTTTATATATATATATATATATATATATATATATATATATATATATATATATATATATATATATATTTTATTTTACAAAATTTAATTCAAGTTGTCTTAAGTCTTTAGTGTTCTTACTATATTTTTTTTTCAACAACTTGATTAAAGTTTCTTTTTATTTAAAAGCCTTAAGGTGATATTATTTTTAAAGCTAAGGAAATTGTTGCAATGAATTTTTTTTTTTTTTGTATGCTCGGCCATATAAAATGGCAAAAGATTGATTGTTATGATGAGCTGATTAAAGTTGATCATATCATTATCTTTAACGTCTTTAACGTCATCATCGCCATTGTCGTCGTCATCATCATCATCATCGTCATCATTGTCAACTTAGCATCATCAATAGCAAGTGTAAGTATGGCAACTGTTTAACGTTTATTTCTTGTCATCACCATCTTAAGACCCAGCCACATCTTCATCAGCTTTAAACTCATCTCCAACCTTTTTAAAATCTTTTAACAATCTTCACTTGAGTATTAAACATCTCCTTGCCTGCCTTATATAAATATTCTTAAGCAAATATTAACAAACAGATCGTGTTTCATGGCCTCAGGTGCTGGTAATTTTATCTACCAATTTTTTATTTTTTTACAATTTTTTCTTTTCTCTTTAAGTTGACGTCTTTTTTATAAAATTTGTGAATACTTTATTTTTTTGCTTTGGTTTTATTCGATTGGTTTGTTATGGTAGTGGGTGTAAATTGCTGTACAAGTTTTTAGATATTTTTTCTTCTTTATTATTATTAACATTTTAATGTTTGCCTTAATTTTATCAGGCAGTTTAATATAAATATTTCAGGTTGTAGTGTGTGTGGGGGGAATTTATGATTACTGTCAGTTGTTTGTTAAGGAGTGCATATAATTAGGCTACAGTATTTTTTTTCTTTTTTTTTTTTTGGGGCGAAAAAAAAAGATCTCCAAACAGAACTGTATAAATTGTAATATGAGTTAACAAGCGTGGGAAATTTTCAGCAAAATAAAAAAATTAATTTAGAGCAAATTTTTTTTCCAACAAAAAAATATAAGAAAATTCCATGAAAGCCAAAGAAGTTTAAGCCGGGGGGAAGTCAAGTCAAGACAGATTTTAGCAGAGAAACAGAAATATCAAATTTCATCTTTCTAGCTTTAGCGAGTCAGCTACGTAATTTTTTTATATAGCGTTCATTACATAGAAGGCCGTCGAAAATCTGACCAAGGGTCATTTGATTTGCACTAAGAAATCACTGTCATTTTTAGTTAATTGAAATATTATAAACTTGCTTTTTTGGTTACCAGTTTTCATATGTTCAATATGTTGACTAACTGTTAAAAAAAATATTGAATTTTCAAAAAATATAAATGCATTCTTTCATTAAAAATCTTAAGAGGCGAAGGTTTTTGAAACGTTGGCATTTTGGGAAAATTTATATGTCCTTTAATTTTAACATTTAAGTTAAATATTCTATATATTAACTAGAAAAATATTCCAATGAATGCGTTTGTTCCGGTAAATTCTTTAATCGAACTACAGCTCGCAAAAATAAATATATGTGTATACATTTTTTGTTAAGTAAGCTTCTGATGACCCTAGGATGAATTCTGTTGAATTTGGTTATAAGCAGAGCATTTTCAGACCTACCTTACTATGAAAAGGTCCATTTAAAGTTACTCTCAGTTGATTAGATTTGAAGTTATAGAAGAACATCTGGAACAGTTTCGGAATAAAATAATTTTATATGTTTCTGCTAGCTAGGAAACTTTATATGAGCTACAAAGTTTGTTTCCTAAATTTTTTGTTTAAATAGAAATTAAAGTAAATTCCATCTTAATTTATTTTTTTATTAATATTCAAACTATTAAAAATTAAAAAAAAATTAAATTAAGAAAAACATTTCAACTTCTTACTCATTACCAAGTTTGTTTCCTAAGTCTTTTGTTTAAATAGAAAATTTAAATGCATTCCATTTTAATTTACTTTTTTTAAACATTCAATTGAATAAATATTTTGTAAAAAAGTATTATCTCAACATTTTAGTAATTACCTAGTAGAGGGTGGCGCAAAAATAACTCTCCGATGTTTTTTAGCTGTAATTTAAAAAAAAATGAAAAACTTTGATTCTTCTTGTGGATTACTTTAATTTGGTCTTTTAATTTTTTTTACATCAAGTCAAGAATATGATGTCATGTAAATGGCCGCCGCCACAGTTGATTGTCATTTGAGCCCTTTTTATGGCATTTTCCACCACTTTGGCCAAAACTTCCGGCGATAGGTCCTCACATTCTTGCCGGATATTGTCTTTAAGAGCTGCAAGAGTCTGAGGCTTGTTGACTTCAAAAAGCCCCACAAAAAGAAGTCTGGAGCGGTCAAATCAGGCGATCTTGCTGGCCAGTGCAAATCGCCAAAACGGGAGATTAGGCGCCCGGGAAATGCATCCTTTAGCATATCGGTTGTGGCACGTGCAGTGTGTGGCGTTGCTCCGTCCTGTTGGAACCACATGTTTTCCAATCCCAATTCATCAAGTTGCGGCAAAAAGAACTAGTTGATCATTGCTCTGTAGCGCTCACCATTCACAGTAACCGTTTGGCCCGCGACGAAGAAAAAAGGTCCGATGACTCCTCCAGCGAAAACAGCACACCATACAGTGACTTTGCGCGGGTGTAATGGCTCTTCGTGGGTTACACGCGGATTTTCAGTGCCCCAGAAGCGTAAATTTTGCTTATATACGTACCCGCTAAGATGGAAATGGGCCTCATCACTTATGATTATTTTTGATGAAAAATCATCGCATGTGTTTACTACACATATGTCAAAACAGAACTGACATTAGGGGCCAATCGCAAAATTTATATCATTTTCTGATAGGAGGATTACTTTTGCGCCACCTTGTATGCCTCTTAAGTCTTTTATTTTAATAAAAAAATTTAAATAAATTCCATTTTATATTACACCCTCCTTCCTACTTGGATATTTATACCAATAAAAAAATTATTTAAAAAAAATAATACACCATTTTAGTCCCTGTTTGAATGCCAACAATAATTGCAAAAATTCCTGAAAATATATAAAACCGTTAGATCAATGCGTTTTTTTATACTTATCACCATCAACCAAACAACTTGCCAACTAAGCAACGCCTGTTTATGCGTTATTTTTTGTACTTCTTTCCACCTAATTTTAGATATTTTTTTTTCTATGTCTGTTTTTTTATTTTTGTTTTCCTATTATTGACTGCCAATTCCAATAATAATAACAACAACAACTTTAACCAAAAATATAAAAAATAAATAAGTATTAACAGAAAACCAAAAAGAAAAAATAAAAGACATGTCTGCATGGTAAATAAATGAAGAATGAAAAAAAAATAGGACAATATTAAGACGAATATAATATACTAAAAAAAATGCTTATAAAAGAACTACAAAGAAATGTATAAATTATCATGTCTTATTCCTTAATTACAACAAATACTTAAATATATAAAATTTTCGTACTGAAATTGATTCTCAGACTGTGAAAACTTTTTATATAGAAAATCGATCTAATCCTTTTAATATATATTTTTTTTTAAAACATTAAGATTCTTAGGATTTTTTTTTAGACAAAAATTCTTATATTCCCTGTACAAAAAAACACTTAAATCTCAAAGTTTTCTATACATAACTTCCCAGAATCTTAGAAGCTTTTTCCTCTAGAAAAACACTTAAGATGAAGAGACCTTTTTCAATAGAAGAGCTCTCAGCTTCTGAGGAATATTTCCTATATTAAAAATGCCTAGATTCTAAAAGATTTTTCTTTTGTTTTATAGAAAACCCCTGATTTGGAAGAGGATTTCTTCTGGAAATACATAACATTGTTAGGGAGGAAAATTACAGGATAACCTTCGGATTTTTAAACTTTTCTTATGGAAAAACACTCAGATACGATATTCAAAACCATTTTATGAGAGTCTCCCCCTATTAAGAGAAGCCGACAGTTATAAAGATATATCATCTATAGAAAAGCCCTAAGATTCTGAGAAATTTTTTACATGTCAGGGGTTTTCTATAAAAAAAAAACTCAAGGGGAAAACCCTCAAAATTCTGACAAATTTCATACAGAAAAATCCTAAGATTCTGAATCTATAATGGAAAAAACATGGAAGTTGAAGGACTATCTGGTTCTAAGAAATTTTCCACTTAGAAGAAACCTTTAAAAAATTTTAAATATTAATTATAATTTATTGAATAGATTCTATAACGGTTTACATAAAGAATATTTTTTCTATATAGAAAAGCCCTAAGATTTGGAGAATCATTTTCTTGTTAGAAGTTTTCTATAATAAAACTCATTGGAAAAAAACCGGAAAAATCGTGCAAAAATTTGAGCAAACCGGGTCTGTATGAGATGTGAAAACACCAGTACATGCTCGCACAGCTCGTACTGCAGAAACTATTGCTGCAGTTCGCGATACAGGTTGGTTGAAAAGTTCCTGCGCTCACCAAGAGATGGCACTGCTAGCTCCAAACTTTTTTTTCCTCAAGTTGGTATAACTGTCCTGAGAACACATGCAAAGTTGCAAGTCATTCTGTCAATTCTTTCTTTGTTTACAAGCCATTTGAAGTTGACGTGTCATTGATTTTTTTAATATGGAAAAAATTTAATATCGTGCAGTCATTAGATTCTTTGTTTTGAAGGGTTCAAAAGCAAAGGAAATTTATGAACAATTGTTAGAAGTGTATAAGGAGTCCTCACCTTCAAAATGCACCGTTGAATTTTGGGCTGGTGAATTTAAACGTGGTCGTACCAGCCTTAAAGACGATTCACGCGAAGGACGACCAAAAACTGCAACCACAGCAGAAATCATTGAGCAGGTACATAATATGGTTAGTGAAGATCCAAGTTTGACTAAGCGTGAAATTGCTAATGCCATAGGCATCACAGACGAACGAGTACTCCATATTTTACATGAAGAATTAAGTATGAACAAACTGTTTGGAAAGTTAGTGCCGCACACATTAACAATTCAACAAAAACAGGATCGAAAACAAATTTCTCAGCGTAATTTGGAGCGTTTTAAGCCGAATAAAACCGACTTCTTGCGTCGTTTTATAACTATGGATGAGACTTGGATCGACCACCATGAACCTAAATTTAAACAAGAACGTTTACAGTGGACTGAATCTGGTTGTCCAGCTCCAAAGCAGGTGAAGTCACAACGATCAGCAAAGAAGGTTATGGCATCAGTTTTTTGGGATGCAAAAGGAATTTTGTTGATTGATTATCTTCAGAAAGGTAAAACAATCAACTCTGAATATTATTGCAGCCTTTTGGATCAGTTGGATGAACAAATTCGTGAGAAATTACCTGGTTTAAAGAAGAAAAAATCATTTTTTGTCAAGACAATGCACCTGCTCACAAAATTGTTTTGACGATGGCTAAATTCAAAGCATTAAAGTACGAATTGCTTGAACATCCACCGTATTCACCAGATTTGGCTCCCAGTAACTACTATCTTTTCAGAAATCTCAAACAATTCCTTCGTGGAAAGCATTTTTCTTCGAATGAAGAGGCCATAGCAGCCGTAGACGGTTATTTTGCAGAGCTTCCGGAAAACCATTATAAGGATGGGATACAATTATTGGAAGATCATTGGAACAAGTGTATTGAGCTTCTAGGAGATTCTATTGAATAAAAAAATATATTTCGTAACAAAAACAGTATTCTTTCATTTCGAGCGCAGGAACTTTTCAACCAACCTGTAGTGTGGCTGAAGAGCCGTCCATCTCAACTCGTCGTCGTGCCCAACAATTGCACCTCTCACGCTCGTCGTTGATGAACTTTATGTATAAAGACTTGCACTTACAACAATACGACAAATTCAATAGCCGTGTTATCTCACGTGGTGGCGATGTCAATTGGCCGCCAAAATCATGTGATTTGACACCGTTGGACTTCTTTCTTTGGGGTTATTTGAAAGAAAAGGTGTACGTCGATAAGCCAGCAACAATTCAAGAGCTAAAGGATGAGATAATTCGGCACATTAACGTCATAGAACCTCAATTATGTCTCAGCGTCGTCGAAATTTTGAACCATCGGATGGAGGTGTGTTTAAAAAATTTATAGAAAAATATTAAAAATCAAAATCTGTGGGGTTTTCTATTAAAAACTCTGAGCAATTTTTTCTATTGAAAAACCCTAAGAGAACATTTTTCGTATATAAAAACCCTCAGATTCTGAGGAATTTTCTGCAGAAAATTATAATTCTGATGACAATTTTATGGAAAAAAATGGAAGTTAAAGGACTATTAGGTTCTAAAAAATTTTCCACTGAGTAGAAACCTTTTAAAAAATTTATAAAAAAATATTTTATATCAATTAAAATTTGCCCAATATAAATAAAAATTTGTCCGATATGTTTTTTATAAAAAAAAACTCAGTGGGATTTTTTCTATAGAAACCCCTAAGTTTCAGAGAAATTTCCTACAGAAAAATACTTAGATTCTGAATTTTTAAACCTGATGACGGTTTTATGCAGAAAAACATGTGAGTTGAGAGATTATCAGGTTCTAAAAAATTTTCCACTAAGAAGAAACCTTTTAAAAAATTTATAAATAATATTTTATATCAATTAAAATTTCCCCAATATAGAAAATTAGTCCAAAAGATTCTAAGAGATTTTTCTACATCTGGGTTAAAGGTGTAGCCATTTGTTGGTCAAAGTTTTGTATCATTTCCAGTTGTGCTAAATATACTATGAAGACAAACACATTTTAAGCACGATTTTATTCAGAACAACTCTAAAGAAAAACTAATTATGCCATTATAAGTTTAATGCAGGATATTACAAAACCAACTCTAAGTTTATTACAATTTAAAAGCAACAAAATTCTGTCGTTTTTTTTTGTTTCTGTTGTTGTTTGTGTTGTTGTAAGCAAAGTATTATTAAGTTTGAACTATGTGTAACCACCATAATGGGTCGGTCACACAGAATTACCAACAAAATCTTAAAAATTGCATGTGAGTTGAGAAGAGAAAAAAAATAATAATAATAAAACAACGACATTCAACAGCCAAACAACCTGCACTATATGACATGATAGTAAGTTTACAAAGTACGTGGCTTTTATTTATATGTGAGTGTCTATAGTGTGGTGTAGTGTTCAAGTGTATAAACTTTAGTGTGTTGTGGCGTGGCATGTTTTTTTTTCTATGCAATCCAAAAAATGCAGATGAAGATGAGGCTTTAAACTTTAATACATCCTTATACACATACATATGAACAGAAAGAAACTAAAAGACCGTTAGTTTTTGTGACTAAACAATCAATTGATCGCCCAAGTCTTACATTTCGTTTGGTTTATTCTTGCTGCTGATGCTGCAGTTGCAGTTGATGTCCACTACTGCTAGTAGTAGTTATTTTGGCGGGACAGATCTATAGGTAGAGACAAAACTGTACATACGGTTAGGAGTTATAAACCTGTAACCATCTTTTGTATTCATATAATATTAAGATGAAGAAGGAGGCTTCTTCATCATCATCTGCATCATCTGCATCGTCTACATTATGTTAAGGTGTTTTTGTATATTTGTATATGTGTTGTTGTGCTCTTTCTATTATTGTTGTTGTTAAGCAATACGCATTCACGACCTTTGTGCTTCTTATGGTAGATTTTTTTTTTTATACATACTTTAAGTTTAGTAGATGTTGGTTATTATTTTGGGTTGATTTCTTTTTTCTTTTTGCTTTTTTGTTTCTGTTGTAATTTTTTGAGTTTGTCGTTTGCCTTGTTTGCTTGTGCTCTTTGCTGAGGTGGTCATTTATTTAAACCACAAATAAAATATGCATACACCTGCTAACATTAACAGGGAAAACTTTTAATAAAGGACAATAATAGTCAAAGAGATTTTTTAACTAATCCTTAGGGTGACCTGAAATTTTATTGTCTGATCAGCTTAACATTTTATCTGCACAAGGATTTTGAGCGTATTATCGATCTCATGATCAAGGATTTGGTAGTCGATCTGCAGCATGCTTAGGTTAAGGGGAAATGCAGAATGTGCCTTAATTAACATGGGAATGGTGTGAAAATGAAGGACTTTTTATAAATCCTACGAAAACCACAACTGTTCCATTTACTAGAAGAAGGAATTTGAATTTACCTAGGCTGTATATAAAGAACATTGAAGTACCATTCAAAGAGGAGGCAAAATATTTAGGAATAGCCCTGGATAAATCGCTCACCCGGAATTCCTATCTGGAGACAATAAGCAAAAAAGCCGTATAATTAATTTGGGCTAGTAAACAACTTCTAGGCAAATCATGGGCCTTAAGCCCAAAAATGTCGATGTGGATATAAATACAAATGATTCTCGATCATATGGTGGGAAAAGACAACACAGAAAACATCTCATTACAGGTGCAAGAGAGAAAGAGAATACAAAGTTCAAATCCCAACAAGAGAAAAATGGGAACTTGATCCCCCATGGTTGAAGGAAGATGCCCAGAAGTGGAACACTGACGGATCCAAAACTTCTAGCGGAGTTGGAGCCGGTGTATACGGGCCCCTAGGTGCAGATTTCACATACATCTGGGCAAAGATTCAACTATATTCACTGCAGAATTATATGCTATCTATACAGGAACGACCGAACATCTGGAAAGGAATCTTGTGAGAGCAAGGATAAACTTAATGTCGGACAGCCAGGCTATAATAAAGGCCCTGAAAAATCCCATCTATCACCATAGATCAGTGCTAGAGTGCCATAAAGCCCTCAACCAACTGGCGACCAATAATAAGGTAACATTTATTTGGGTACCCGGTCACAGTGGACATGAAGGCAATGAAAAAGCTGATGAACAAGCGAGACTAGGTGCGGAACTGCCATTTATAGGCCTGTGTCCTCATCGATTTGGTTTCGTGAAAAAGGACATCACAAATATGATATCGGATCTGATCAAGACGAAATCCATTGAATATTGGAACAAACAGAAACTACTGAAACATTCAAAGAAATTCTTATCACACAATGAAAAGAGGAGCAGAGAAGCCCTTCAGATAAACAGACCAGATTTAAGACTCCTATGCGGAGCACTCAAAGGACACTATCCATGTAATTACATGCTAAATAAAATGGGAAATGATCGAGATACGACATGCAGATATTGTATGGAAGATGAGGAGACCATGGAATATGTAATGGCTAAATGTCCTGCCTTAGCATGCCTAAGATTTATCACATTTGGCAGACCTGATATCATGGAGGAACAATACAAGAAGCTGGAAGTGAAGAACATTGTACTGCTACTGAAGGCTGCACTGGAGAACAACTGAGGAAAATACTAGAGGGTGCACAATAGATCTACTTGGTTGCGGTGTTGGAGATACAGACTACTCAACCCAACTACATCGTAAATCGTAAGGGGAGATCTAGGGAAAGCACTTTTCATGAGGTAGTTTGCCAAATTGAAAGGCGTTTTAATGCAGGAATACATACCCTAGCAGTTTTGTTGATATAGAGGAGGCTCTGAAGATTATTTTGAGGTGAACAGTAAACTTGTCGACTGGGTCGGTCATACTGTGAGGTCGCTGGAACGAAGATCAGGGACAGTGTGCACCGTGGTAATCCACAGAAAGGAGAAATTCACCGCCTTTTAAGGACTTTACCAATGAAGCATTTGAGCCCATCTGTTATGCAAATGATGTAGTGTTACTACTGAGGGGAAAACATCCGAATTATTTCTAAAGGAGAGCCTCCACAACACTTATATTATCTTATGACTGAAAAACATTTAAGGGACTTAATGTTAACCCGGATAAAATCGAAATTTGTCTGTTTAATAGAAAAATGAGGGAGGGCGCTACGATTACCGCTTCCATTTTCCGGAATTTTAACATGGAATATCAGTATAGTATCAAGTACCTGGCAGAGTTGGGGC
Organism: Eustalomyia histrio; assembly: GCA_949748255.1. Lineage (NCBI taxonomy): Eukaryota > Metazoa > Arthropoda > Insecta > Diptera > Anthomyiidae > Eustalomyia > Eustalomyia histrio. The sequence continues at coordinate 131,815,349 of OX456524.1, read as the reverse complement.
GACCATATGTAGAATAGAAATATTAACCCTTTTTCTACCATGAGGATCAAGCTAAATTTAAAAAGAAATCATATCTCTACCGATGGGATATTTAGTCCCATCTTATGTTGTTCAAAAAACCCAGTGGGACATAGGTAATATCTTCCTTCTAAAGGATACTAGAATTTTTGACATTTTTCTTTTCTATATTTATAATAATAATATCTATAAATAGTTAAAATAGTACGGTAGTAAAAGGGTGTGGGCAAAGTGTAGCAGAGCAGTGGGCTCTTCTTCGTTTTTGGGTGGAGATTGTAAGTATTACGGAGTGCATTCGGTTTTTATGTACCACTGATTATTCTGGGGATGCAATCATCATCACTGAGAGTCTGTCTATGCTAAACGCTCTGCCAGAGGAGTCTATGAAGTTGAAGACGGTTTTGAACTGCAATAGGGTGATGAATGCTTATTCTGGCATGGGATGTCTGATGTTAAACACTATGAAGTGAATGAGAATGAAAGGTCTGGAATGGATCCAATTTGGTCTCAGTTAAACTAAAAAATCCGAAGCCTTTTCAGATAACGAAAACGGATCTGGGACAATGGGACACCAACATGCGACAGAAGATCTGAAACGGGAATAATGTTGGTGCAATCACAAAGGTACTGAAGGCTTAAGGCTTGGGAAAAGGGAACTGGCCACCCTAATGGAAATTGGAACTGTGGGTGGAGACAATGAGACTCGGCAGCACTTCGGCAGCCCGAATTTCGCATGAAGTAGGGTGAAGCATTAGCACGTTATACCCTTTTGGAATGCTCGCCGGGGATTGTTTTACGAAAACTGCAGCGATACCTGAGGAATACTGAATTCTTCAAGTAGACCGGAATGTTTATTATGTCGTTCTTTTTTTGAAGAGCGCTAATCATGCGGTTCTCTGGCATAGGTGTATGTCATTCAGTTTTTGAATGATCACGAAGGCCCAGTGAAGTCTCCTCTTTCCAACTTAATCTAAACTAATTTCAGGGTGGCCATTATGAAAAGTTTTTAGAAATATCTTAAATAAGGAACAGGTTTCTGTTTTATAAGGTGTTCACTGTTTTAAATTGTGTTTGTATATTTCAGTTTTATGTTTACGTACTGCTTGTTATGTCAATATCGTGCTGTTAAAAATTGTTTTGATGATCTTAATAATGAGAAGAGAAAATTTTTGATTAACAGCAGTTTTTCTATTTATTTATTTTTATTTTTTGTCTTTTTAAAGAAATCATATAAAAACAACTAATTTGCTGGTAAACTAAAAAACTACATCAAAATGATTCACGAAAAGTAAGTAAATGCAGCTGTAATATGGACAGATCACATGAATTATACAAAACAGTGTTCTAGAAGAACTAGATATTGTAATAAGCAGCTATACTAAGGTCAAAATCAACCCAGCCATATTTCCTGATAATTAGACTAATACTGATGATAACGATATCGAACAGGTTTGTCAGATCATTTAAAACACAGGAGTACTCGATGAAGCGGAGTTGTCTTCTCATCGTAACAGCTCCTGCAGAAATCGATTATCGAAAGTCGAATCCTCCGCGCAGATATACCAAAAGCGCTTGATTGCGTCATGGATGGCCCAAATCTTCCTTGTGATCAAGCAAGTTGACTCATCAGTCCATCTAGCTGCTTACTGTAAATGGTATGCCCAGTTCGTTGGCCATTTCTTCTTCGCAAAGTATCGACCCACTTCCAGCAAACTCATCAGCAACATTGTTGCCACTACTATACCCATGTCCGGCATCCATATATGTGTTAATATCGTATGCCTCGCTATCTTCTTCAGACACCCGGTGCTAATGGAAAATCCTCGATGTGTTAGACATAACTACTAGAACCTTGATGGCCGCTTGGCTATCGGTGAATGCACTAATATTCTCTGGGGATACCCCTTGACACCCTATCCCAGACATAGACCGTTGTATGGCTATGTTTTCGGTCTGTAAATTACTACACTCATCTGGCAGCCTGAAGGAAAGCCAATAACTAAAACGACTTCTATATGTTTCACCCTTTAGTGTTGTTTCGCTTTTAGAGCAATCCTTGTTAGCCTAAAGTACACCCGTGGGTAGGTCGAGCCCTTGTAAACACTCTGATCTTTCCAGAATCCCAGACCTAAACTGAAAATCAAACGGAGATTACGGGATGCGATTAATATGTATGTACCGAGATAACTGCTGTAGCGGTAGTGTCGTGGTATGCCAAAATGTTATTTAAGTTCGCCTTGTTCGCGGCCATTTGCCTTGCAAGAAAGACCTATTGGAACGAAGTGCAAAATTTTAAATAGAGCGGTGGGTGAAATAGGTTTTTTACGAAGAGCTCCTGCAATCAGGAACACCATTGTCCGTAACATTCTCTCGAATCTCATCCTCTTAAATATTTAACCCTTAACACCTATGAAGTTCATATATCAGTCTGGCAACTAAACTAAAAATCCTGTTGCCGTAACGAGACGTTCACACATATTCACGGCAGTATATGGTGACAGCGATCTATGGCATTTTGGTATGAGTGTGGATATTCTTTAGTAGTTCTTTATCAAGGATAAGTAATGAATACCTGGCACTCTCAACCCCGTCCAGTCGCGGCAGTTAGAACTTATTGATCATATTCCTATCTAAGAATATATGTAAGTTCAGTCTTGCTCGAATTTTTTATCAAGGATAATTAATAAGGAGTGAGATCATAAAAATGTTAACACACATTTTTGCCTATAACTTTGGTTTAAAGCTTCTCATATATTTTTTTTTCTGCAGTTTACATTTTAAAAATATTTCAGTTAATGAATTAATTTACATCATGAGTTTTAATTTTTAATTTTTTACACAATGGACGATAAAAGAAAAGTGCCGCCAAACAGTTTCAAAAGTTGTAAAAAGGTATCTGGAACACCAAACAATTGAAAGAAAGCTGGGAACAGGAACAACGACTGGTTATCGTAACATTGGTAAAGCATATAAAGTTAAAAGCATCCTTAAGAGAGCTCCCAACACATCAGCTCGGTTAGCCCAATGCTCGGACTTTTTTGTACGTAAAGTGAAACGAAAGACAGGACTTAAATCTTACAAAGTTCAAAAAGTTCCCAATAGAAACGCTTTTAAAAATTTGTAGGCCAACACCAGACCTCGAATATTGAAATCAAATTTTATACAAAAATACAACTGTTATGTAATAAACGACGAAACTAATGTACTGGCTGATTTTTCGCAGCTCCTTGGTCAAGAATTTTATGTTTCCGATATTCGAGAAAATGGTGCGAAAAAATTTAGGTCGAAAAAGCAAACAAAATTCCCTCAAAAATTCCTAGTATGGCAAGCCATATGTAGTAGCTGCGGCCAAAGAAGCCAGTCATTTGTGACACCTGGCTCTATAAACAGCGAAATTTATATCAAAGAGTGTTTGCAGAAGAGACTTCTTCCATTTTTGAGTCAGCACAATGTATCCACTTATTTTTAGCCCCCTTTAGCATCTTGTCTCTACAGCAAAAAAGCTCTAGAGTGGTATAATAATAATAATGTGGTTTTTGTACCAAGAGAGGCAAATCCACCTAACTGCCCGGAGCACAGGCTAGTGGAGAGATATTGGGCTCTTGTTAAAAGAGAATTAAAGGGCACAATAAAGGTCTACCGGGACATGCTATATTTTAAACGTAGATGGACCACCTGCTCTAAAAAGGTGACAGAAACTATCATAAAAGCCTAAATGGATAACTTTGTTTGTAGTGGTTAGAATTCCATGCGATTTTTTATTTGTTTGATTTTGTATTAAATTTCATTTAATAAAAATTTGGGTTGAAGTCTTAAAATTCAGTGGTTTGTTTTTTGATTTAACTTAATGTGTGTTAACATTTTTTATGATCTCACTCCTTTAATGCCTGACACTCTTGAAAAATGCCAGCTCAACCCCATCCAGTCACGGCAGTTAGAACTTCTCGATCATGTTCCTATCCAAGAATACAAGATCAGTCTTGCTTCGATTCAAACCTAACTCATTATTTTCACTCCAGACAGAAAGAGAAGACAAACACAACTCCATTGAGCATTCGGACTTTTAACTCCTTGATTCTATTGCAAGTGAAAATAATTCGATTAGTTCGTATTGGCACTTATACCAGTATTCTCAGTCAGAAATAAGTTTTAGTAAGGACTCTATGAGCTACGACAAAATATTTAGATATTTTTCCGATATCGCAATTTTCAAGTTGGCCATATAAGAAATTGCCTTACAGCCTACATTGTATACACATTTGAACAATTAGTTGATTCATGGTTAAATTTTAGAGTTATGGTGACAGTGTTCTGTCGTCTGATTCTCCCTGCCACTTTTGAAAGCGTTGATGCACCAAGTGCAGATATAATTATTCTATGCCTTAGCAGGTTCTCGCTTAACTCGGTGACGGCATCATTCTAAATAATGTATGGCACTGAATTTTGTTTATACCAAAAAAAATATATATGAATACCCCCTAGTGTCCCAGTCAATCTATCTGCCCCTCGCCATTTGGATATAGTGCTGGAATTTATGAGAAAAAATGCAGATTTTTTTCAAAACCAAACAAATATGTTTTAATTTGTTTGATTGCTTAGTTTTTTTTCTATACACTCACAAAAAAAAACTCTGTAATGGCAACTGAAAATTTTGCAGTTATTACGGGAAATTTTGCTAATTTGAGCTGAGCGGTATTTTTTTTTTGCTAATCCTAGCAACACATGTCTGCTGACGTGTAGTAAAATGAAATCAGTAAAAAAAAAAAAAATAGTAGCCGCTACTAAATTTTAGTATACTTTTTGTAAAGTATAATTCAAAATTTTTTGCTAACATCAGCAAAAAAAAAATTACTAAATATTATTAAAAAATTTTGAATTTATTTTTTTTTTATTGAAAATCTAATTTTTTTCTATTTTATTTATTTTTTTTTAAAAAATATTTTATACAAAATTAAAAACAAAATCAAAGGCTTAAAAATTTTAAAAATTGTTAAAACATAAACGAAATAATCATTTTGTTTTTATTTCGTAATATTTTAGTCAATATTTTTTATACTTTTAAGGTCAAATTTTAAATGTTTTTAGGGCTGATTTTTAGAACTAAAAAAAGTTTTTAGTGCTATTTTATGTGGATGTCCTAGACATGAGTTGGTATATATTTAATTCCGATCCGTTTTTTAATCTATGTAACATTTTAAGGCAATCTAAGTTTGAAGGTGTAAGTTTTAATTAGAAATAACATTTCCTTCAATTTACACTTTTTTAAAATTAAAAATTTTGTTTGCTAATTTTTTCAAATCGGTTTTTAAAAATTTGTAAAATGATTACTGAAATTAGCAACAAAAATAAGTAAATATTTGTAATTTTTTTTACTAAAAATCAGTACGAAAATAGTAAAGTCTGATTGAAAACCGTTTACAAATTTTTCTACAAACTTTTTTTTCTGAGTGTACACACGAATTTTAAACTGGTTTTTCGATTTGGAATGTGTGATAAGTAAAACAAATCTTCCTGCTGGTCGATTCTTTAGTTTATTGAAAAATATCAAAACTTTTGGATCACCTACAACAACCCCCAAAAACGACATATAAATCCCATAAGTTCGTAAAAAATGTTCTTTGATTACACAGCAAAAAAAGTGGTAGTCATTCTGTGACTATAACTTCTTTGATTGCTTCCTAAACTTCAGTTGACATTCTTTTATAATTTTTTGGTGTTATTCTAAGGCACTTCCAAAGAATTGATGAGTTCATATTTCAAATGCAGTGATGTGGATATAAATCCGATGCATATCTTAAAGAATCACTCTTCATTACTTCTAATGTTATAGTATATCGTATATTTTTTTTTTAATCTAAAGCATTTATTTAAATTGTAAAAATAGTTCTTATGAAATTTTTTAATGTTTTTATTTAATATTTTTTATATTTTAATTTAAAATTTCATGAGGGTTAGAAATTATGCAGTTTTGCAATTTTTATAAAAGTTTTGCAATATCAAGAAAAACAGATTTCAACCTTTACTTGAAACTAGCTGGCCTGTCATTTGCATTTTTCCGCTTTAAATATTTATAAGGACGCAATCTGTGCATCTTTGCATTATGTTTACTGTTTAACACTACACCATTTCCAGTTTTAATTCAGAATTTATCAAAATAATTTTAAAATTGTGTAAAAATTATTTCAAATTGCCTAAAAATGTTTTAAAATTGTGCAAAAACTATGTAAAATTGTTTAGGAATATTTTAAAATTGCCTGAAAATGTTTCCAAATTGTACAACCAGTTTTTAAATTATCCAAAAATATTTTAGAATTTGTCTAAGAATTCATTAAAATTTTTGAAAAGTGTTTCAAAAATGCTTTTTCACTAATGCAGAATTATTTTTTTTTTTAATAAAGAGTATTTGTATATCAATGCATAAATTTCGCTTCTTTAAACTTATTTTTCTGCATTCTTATAAATTAAATTTTCATTAAAGCTTAAATACTACAAACCCATGTAAAAATCGAAATATATATGAACATACATGATCATACATGGGCTTGTATATGATCATACATGGGCATACATGGTCATATACGTCCATACATGATCTCATATATGATCATATATCTCGGATCCAAAATTTGAGGGTATATGGTGATATATGTGCATATATTATCATACATGCTCATATATTATTCATGTATGCTCGTATATGATCATATACGTCCATATACCCTCAAATTTCGGATCCGAAGATATATGATCATATATGAGATCATGTATGGTCATATATTGAACAATGTATGGACGTATATGACCATGTATGTCCATGTATGATCATATACAGGCCCATGTATGATCATGTATGCTCATATATATTTCGATTTTTAGATGGGAAGTATATGAACATTTTCCACTCATGCATCAGAATAACTTATCATTGTATTATCATTGCTTCCTTAAGAGTAAAGTATGAGTAGTGCTAGCTGCTACATTTGAATACTTCCATCCTATGACACGCCAATGTTAAATTCATCGATGAAACCATTAGAAAAGAAGTGATGCCTTTGCCATAGTAGTGATGCTTTTATTGCTTCTTTGGCAGCTTCATTTTTGCTGGGTAAGTCTTTTGATTTCATTAGTATTAAAATATACCCGTAGGAATTGTCGATAGTGAAACTGTACTGACTCACTATTGAATCAGTACAGTTTCCAGTCAACGCTTTCTGCTGTAGACATTTAACATGTGCGTGTCACTGCGAATCTACACAACTATTGACTAGATGTTGACTAGTACATTTTAGTAATTCTATTCTACACTTTTGGACATTTTTACTAGATTTTCACACTAGGAAGGAAATAAGATTAAAGAGGTGCATTTATTTTGTTGAATTAGATATTTTATTAATAATTTTTTTTTTATAAATTTTATTAAAGTAAAAAAAAACAATTTCATGCAAATTTAATTTTGGAGTAAACAAATCTTCAAAAGACTGCACAAAATTATCCACAGGCACAAATTTTTTGTAATTTCTTTTGCTCATTGTATATTTTGTTAAAATATGTATATTTACCTTTTAAATTAATTTTTCTTTATATTTTTATTAAAAACTTTAATTTTGCAAATAAAACAATAAAAAAATCAAGAACAAGCACAGCTTTGCAGCTGCAAAAGAGAAATGTAAAAAGTATAGACGCTTTGTTGACATGTCACCAAAAAGTCACCCAAAATAGTCGACAAAATTGGTGACTTGAAGACACTTGACACCAGGCTTCCTACAGGGATTCTACTGAGCCGATATTTTGTAATAGTATTAAACAGGATATAAATATAATACAACAAACAAAATTTAGCTTAAACGGATATTTGAATATTAATGAAATCAAAAGACTTAAGCAACGAACATTTTTGTTGAACAATATTATGTGTCACGAACTTATTGGATTTATATATCATTTAATAATGTTAGAAATAAATGAAATTAACTCTCAGTTAACGATAAACTTAAAATCTTATGAATTATATTTATATTTATTTTCAAACTTCTCATTGTTACTTATCGAATTTAACCTTAAGCTTTTGACTTTAAATCTAATATTGATTTAAATCTAATAAAGAAAATGTTACTAATTAATGGCATAATCTTGTATATAAATCTCTTCCTAGAAGCGTGTTACAATGCGTTTGTATCTGCCAAGAATGTATTATGGCAAAACTAAATTAAGGTTGAAAACCATAAGTTATGCACGCGTTTTTTTTTTTTTTCATACCAGTTGTGCCAAAGAATGGTTCTTTTGGTTAACAAACATTAGCAACAAATCTACATGTTATTGAGATGCCGCAAAGTTTTTTGTATTTTTTGTATTTTGGTTGTTATTTCAAGGATGGATTAAAGCAACACAAAAAAGCCTTGAATTTTGTTGTTGTTGTTTTTTTTTTTTTGTTTAAAGCTGTGGTGAATTGGCTCATTACAAGACAACAAACAACAGCTTTAGATACAGATTTCTTATCATTAATTAAACTTAAGCATGTTAGCTACCGTGTTAAGATATGCTGTTATTTAGCTGCCAGACTTTTAGTTTTAGTTTTTGTTTTCTTTTTATATTTTTTTTATTGTATAAAGAAAACACAATCCACAGCTACTAAACTGTTTGTGTTGCCAGCCTAAGTGAAAAATGTTTGTTATCTTAGACATGCGATCGGTTTCGATCATTCTTAAGCTTAGCAGCAGCAGCAGCAGCAGGAGAAGAAAGATATAAAAAAACTATTTGCAAAAAATCAAGCAAAATGAAAACAAAAAATAACACCAGTAGCTTTAAAAGAGAAAAGGGGGATTTAAACGCAAAATAAAAATTAATACCAATAAGATCAACGTTTTTTTTAGTCTTGAAATGTTTCCCAAGGTAAGATGCATACTTGCTGCCAATGTTAGATTTTATATGCATATATATTTTTTAGTAAACTGTTAAAGATAAAGATTGCTGCTGTACTATATTGAAAGATTCTCAATTGCTGGCTATATATATGAGACTTTATGTAATAAAAATTATTTTTTGGGACCATAAATAGGGCCTGTTCGCAAATGCATCACTGCGCTGCATAATGTGATTATTTTGCAATGCTTTTGCTTATCAGCTGTTGCTGATGCTTCTTTTTGCTCATATTTTTGTTTGCATTTACGAACGAAAAAAGCCACCAAAATGGAAAAGTTTATAATAAATTTAATTTGTGATTTGGATAATAAAAGTAATGATTTAAGTTGTTCGTAAATTCAAAAACTTTCTGGTTATTTGCTCTTTTGTCTGGTTAAAATTTGAGTACTTCTCCTTGATTTTTGCCAACATTTAAGCCCTATAAGGACTTTTTTTCTTCCAGCGATAAATTCTTCTTCCATGTCTAATCCCGATTACACATTTTTTCATCTAATTCAAGTCTAAAAAGATATTAAAAAATTAATAATAAAGAAAAATAATAAATTAAATACTTACTCATCCATTGCATCACCAATTTCAATGATTTGTGTTTTGCTTTTATTTGCGCCAAATATACTTTAGTGTTGCATTTTCGAACATTTGACAGCTGCAGTGTTGCCACTGTTTGCATTAACGATCATATGCAGCACAGTGATGCATTTACGAACAGGCCCATACTGCTTTATTATATGATGCTTTAAAGTCTGTTTTAATTCCAATAATGTGCTAACTTTTTTATAATTTGCAAAAATTTTAAATTCCATATTTTTTAAATTTTCTTACACTTTTTTGCCCGCTAGTCTCACCTAAGGTTTAAAATTCTTCCCTCTACACTTGGTGTGTTTTGTTACACTAAGTTTTTTATTTTGGGTTTGTTTGTTTTTCCTTTTTTTTTAATTGTTTTAAAACACGTACATTGTACCAGCGAAATATCGATGCCTCTTTAACAGAGTTTATAAAATTATAGCAACGTCCATAAACAACAAAAAGATAGCGGCATGTTTGTTATTTTTGGGCTACATAAAACTGCAAAAGCCAAAACAAATACAAAACACCAATGTGGGGTTTTTTGTAATTTCCATAACAAATGCCTCGTAAGGCGGCATTTACACCCAATAATGTCATTGTCTATTTATGGAAAATTTTTATAATTTTTGACAGAGATATGAACACACTAAATGAATATAAGTAAAAAAAGAAAAAGATTTTCTGGCACGCGAAATGAATGTGAGAAAGAATTAAAAAGAAAAAAGCCGTTAATGCTTTAAGTTTTAAAGTAACACACAAATTTCTGCAAGCTCTTCACAGTAGAGAAGTTTTTATATAACAAGGACTTTTTTTAAGAAACCTACAAATTTTTTGTCTGCTTAAAAAAAATTATTTTATTTTAAGGAATTCGTAGTGTAGAGAAGCTGTCAAATATATTTGTACTTTGGTCGGTCGGCTGCAGATGGTATCAGTAATTATAAGTTTCCAATACCTAAAGTATTTCCTGCACCCTCAAGGAAAGCCTTTAATGCCTCTTTGATTACACTTAAATACGTAACATATGAATTTTCCAGCGCAGATCACATTGTATTCTAATAGCCAGAAGAACAAGAGCTTCAGAGTTCACAATATTGATACCTTTCATGTATACACTCAGAATATTATGTTGTTAACTGTTTGTAGTTTAATAAAAAAGTTTTCCGTTCCATTTAAAAATAAAGGAACATACATTTATTTTTCAAAGAAATATCTATATTAACTTTTTTATACATTTATTCGAAATAATTTACAATCATTTACCATTTTTTTAGTTTCATTTATTTTTTTCATTTGTTTGAAATTTAATAAAAATTTACCCACAAAACGGAAACTTGTGGTTTATTTGTGTCCGTAACAGTTATTACAAATTTAAATTTTGTTTGCTGTTTGTTTTTTTATTTAAATTGGTTGTATATATACAAAATTTTACAATACAAATTACAAGAACTTCATAAACACATACATACACATTTACATTCATACAAAAAGTGTTTATAGCTTCATATGCATACATACATTTTGTATTGTACGAGTATATTAAAAAAAAACAAAAAATACAAAAACGGAAATAATTTCAAATAAATGAAAAAAACATTTATTTTTTAAGGATTGGTAGGTAAAATTTTGACATTTATTTTAACTGATTATATCAGTTGTTTCTTATGGATGTATAAGTTGATTAATCAATATTTAAAAATAAATAACGAATGGCATTTAATTTAAATGAAAATTAAGTAGACCGGTTTTGAAATGAAATATCATTTCTTTTAAATGATATTTTCAGTTATTTTAACTTACAAACTTTTTTAAGTGTACACTCACCAAAAAAAAGTCTGTAGTGGCAACTGAAAATTTTGCTGTTATTACACTCAAAAAAAAAAGACATGAACTAAAATGTAATCAAAAATTTCCTTCAATACAGTTTATAAATTGTCCTCAATTTAAGTAAAATTTTATTAAAACTTAGAAAAATTTTTTTAAAAAGAATAAAAATTCCTAACTTTGAGCAAAAACAAAATAGTTTATATACTCAGCAATAGTTCATAATTTTCCTAAGTTATATTGCATTAATTTAGAAAAAAACAGGTCAATTAAATAAAAATTTATTAATTTTAAGAAGAAACATCTTAGTTTTAAGAAAATTGCATACTCAAATGTAATAAAATTAAGTTTAGTTCAAAAAATAAAAAATAGGACATAATTTACTCTTATTTAGTTCAAAAAATTAATCTAACTTAAATCGAGAAATTACTTGAACTTAATTTGTGTTCGTTTTTTGTTCACGAGTAGTAAAATTAACTTAATTTTAGAAAGCCATTTTCAAATTCAGTTTTTAAGTATACCCCACTTTTTAATTCTGAGGAATTGTTTTCTAAAAATTAGTTCAGACAATTAAAAACAAAATGTAATAAATTTTTTCCTATATAATAATAAAAATTTACTTGATTTTATAAACTGATGAACTATTTCTAAGGAAAATTTGCATGCAACTTAATTCAGATAAATTTTAAAAATTTTAATAAAATATTTTTTTTTTTTTCAAAGTTTTCTAATTATGAAAAAATTATAAAATTTGGTATAGGGTTTTTTTTTGTTGGAAAAGGTTTAAATTATTTTTAGTATTCTATTCCAAAAAAAAAAAAAAAAAACAATAAAGTAAAAACAAACTAGTTAGTTTTCCTAATTTCCAAGAAAAAATATTATTAAATGAAACAAATTCAAATAACCATTTAAAAAAATGATCGTGCATAATTGTAATTTTTGGTGCATGATTTACATGCTTTTATCTCTTATCTTAACAGTCTTTAACATTGAACTTAAAGTAGCTTAAAATCCTTTTTTAAAATTTTTTTAGCAAAAGGTTAAAAAATTCGAATTTGCGCTTTTATGTAATAAATTTGTTTGTTGACTGCAATACAAAATGCCGCAGGCACATTTTATACATTACCCCATAATGGCTTTCCTATAATTGACATAGCGCTTATTAAACTTTATATATTGAACTATTTTTTTCTCTTAATAATAAAAAAGTTTAAATTTTTTTTTATGTCAAATAAAGTTTAAGCTAAAAATGCCATAAAATAAACTTAAGACATTTTTCCATTTTCCAATAATAACAAGAAATGTACCTGTGATAATTTGTATTTTTGCAACAATTTCCATAAATTAGTTAATTTAAGAAGGCAAAGGACCCCCAGTGTTTCTTAGCCATAGATGCCGTGTGTCACGTAGGGCGTTCCTTTTTGTAGTTCTCTCAAGCAGAACTGTTAATTAACTACGAAAAAGATCTGACTTTGTCAAAACTTATTACGTTCCAGGATATCCTGCAGTACATTTTTTAAATTTGCTTACCTTTTTGCTAATTCAATTTAGTTTTTAGACAAACTTGTATAGCAAAAGGCTTGTTGAGAGCAGTGTCCTCACAAAGCGGAAGTCCTCTAAAAGTGGGAAAATACTTACTCAATGAGTTGTAAGTACTTTAAAATGTGTGGTAAAATGTATTACCTTTGCCATAGAAGCAAGATAAGGATAATTTTCACTTAAAATAAGTGTTATTTAACTTGATGTTAGAAAATAATTTCTTAGTAATTTTGACCAAATTTTAAGTAAAATTTGTTTCTTAATTTCAAGGAAAATTTTATTAAATATTGGTACAAAGTGTTTTTGCGCCGTTTTCATTTAAATTTTTCCTCTAAATAAGTTAATTTTTCTCAATTCTAGTTCATTTTTTTTGAGTGTATTTTAAATGGATGTCCTATTTTTAGATATGAGGCGGTATATTCATTTCCGATCTCTTTTTTTATCTATGTAACAGTTTAAGGCTATTTAAGTTTTTAGGTGAAAGTTAAATTTTTGTTTTGCTAATTTGTAAAATGATTTCCGAAATTAGCAACAAAAATTTGTAAATATTCTGTAAAAATTCTGTAATTTGTAAAATGTAAATAGCAAAAAGATTTGCGAAATAATAATTATTTTACTAAACATCAGTACAAAAATAGTAAAGTGGGATTGAAAACCGTTTATATATTTTTAAACTAACTTTTTTTCTGAGTGTTAACACGCTCTCCATAGACTTTAACAGAGCAGAGCAGATTGCAATTTTGCGGTAATTTTCAGGGTTGTAAGCATTACCTTAGCTGCTCAGTGACAACCTTGCATCACAAAGGAAAAATCATAATGAGTGACGACGAGGCACATTTTCATTTGAATGAATATGTGAATACACAGAATAGTCGGTTCTGGGCAATGGAAAACCCTCAAATTATTCATCAATCACCTTTGCATCCATTAAAAGTGACAGTCTGGTGTGCAATTTGGTCAGGAGGAATCATTGGACCTTACTTCTTTAAAAACGAATGCGGCGTAACGGAAACTGTGAATGGGGAGCGATATCGTGATATGATTGAAAACTTTTTAACGCCACAACTGCATGCTTTGGGCTTGATTAACATGTGGCATCAACAAGACGGTGCCACATCGCATACAGCCAGGATTACAATGGAATTACTGCGAGACCTCTTTCCCCAACAAATTATTTCAAGAAATGGTGATGTTGATTGGCCACCACGGTCGCCTGATTGGACTGCTCCGGTCTTCTTTTTGTGGGGAAACAAACCAGAAACGCTTGAGCAACTCAAACAAAATATTTGTGATGAAATTAATGAAATACCGCGTGAAATGTGTGAGAATGTAATGAAAAATGTGCTCAAAAGGGCTCGCATTTGTGAGGCTAACAGAGGCGGACATTTATCTGATATTGTATTCCATACATAATTGCCGACATTAAATAAAACATTTATCAATATAAGATCCATTCTTTTTCATTTAATCAAAAATTATAAACAAACAAAGTAGTATACCCTCCGGGCGGACACCCTGTATTTCTATATGAGGGAGTGCTGTGGTAACTGATTTGAACTTATTTTGTAGGCATGTTGGTAGGCGAATAACAGACCCAATTTATTCGACTTCCTTAGCTGTAATCGATAATACTTTCAAGAGTCTGAAGTATATGATTGCTTCCATTTTATATATTTTTCTAATAACTTATTCATTCTTTGAGCTTAAGGTTTGTTTATAAAAACGCAAACCTAAAACTCAAAGAATAAATAAGTTATTAATAAAGAAAAAAGTTAAATAAAAGATAAAAGATTTTTTTTTTTTTTTGTTTTAAGTAACTTACAGGTTGGTTGAAAAGTTCCTGAGCTCGAAATGAAAGAATACTGTTTTTGTTACGAAATATATTTTGTTATTCAATATAATATCCTAGAAGCTCAATACACTTGTTTAAAATCTTCCAATAATTTTATCCCATCCTTATAATGGTTTTCCGGAAGCTCTGTAAAATAACCGTATACGGCTGCTATGGCCTCTTCATTCGACGAAAAATGCTTTCCACGAAGGAATTGTTTGAAATTTCTGAAGAGATAGTAGTCACTGGGAGCCAAATCTGGTGAATACGGTGGATGTTCAAGCAATTCGTACTTTAATTCTTTGAATTTAGCCATCGTGAAAACACTTTGGTGAGCAGGTGCATTGTATTGTAAACCAGGTATTGTAAACCAGGTCTTTTCTCACGAATTTTTTCATCCAGCTCATCCAAAAGGCTGCAATAATATTCAAAGTTTATTGTTTTACCTTTCTGGAGATAATCAATCAACAAAATTCCTTTTGCATCCCAAAAAACTGATGCCATAACCTTCTTTGCTGATCGTTGTGACTTCACCTGCTTTGGAGCTGAACAACCAGCTTCAGTCCACTGTAAACGTTCTTGTTTCAATTTAGGTTCATGGTGGTCGATCCAAGTCTCATCCATAGTTATAAAACGACGCAAGAAGTCGGTTTTATTCGGCTTAAAACGCTCCAAATTACGCTGAGAAATTTGTTTTCGATCCAGTTTTTGTTGAATTGTTAATGTGTGCGGCACTAACCAAACAGTTTTTTTATACGTAATTCTTCATGTAAAATATGGAGTACTCGTTCGTCTGAGATGCTTATGGCATTAGCAATTTCACACTTAGTCAAACTTGGATCTTCACTAACCATATTATGTACCTGGCCAATGATTTCTGCTGTGGTTGCAGTCTTTGGTCGTCCTTCGCGTGGATCGTCCTCAAGGCTGGTACGACCACGTTTAAATTCACCAGTCCAAAATTCAACGGTGCGTTTTGAAGGTGAGGACTCCTTATACACTTCTAACAAATTGTTCATAAATTTCCTTTGCTTTTAAACCCTTCAAAACAAAGAATATAATGACTGCACGTTATTCAATTTTTTCCATATTAAAAAAAATCAATGACACGTCAACTTCAAATGGCTTGTTAACAAAGAAAGAATTGACAGAATGACTTGCAACTTTGCATGTGTTCTTAGGACAGTTATACCTACTTGAGAAAGCTAGCAGTGCCATCTCTTGGTGAGCGCAGGAACTTTTCAACCAACCTGTATTTTATCCCCCTAAATGGGAGCCTCGTTATTATAAGACATGATCTGATTATTATGTTATCATTGCATTTGATCTAAATTGACATCGGCATTTTTAAGCTTTCTCATTAGTTATCCAAAGCATTGTGGTTGCCGTTTAAACTTATTTTATTTCAAATGTGATTTATTTTCTCACAAAGATTCTTTTTTTTTTGCTTTTTTGCTACCACAGCACATAAAAACCATTCAATATGTCATCAGGTCACTTTGTTGTAATCTAAGTACTACTTCAATACAGCCAACAACAACAACAACAGCTCCAACACTACTGTTGCTAACTTCTAACAACCTTTTTTTTCGTTTTGGTTGTTGCTGCTGAAAAGTAAGTAGTAGCCGAAGCCATAAATAAAATCAAAGTAGATCGATCAACACTTTGGTAATAAAATATTTTCACAGATCGTTTCGTTAATTGCCTGGCTTTAAGGCAGAAACTAAAATAACATCAATAACGGCAATGAAAATAAAATAAAAATTGCCAAGATAAAAGTTAAACTGAAACTCAATTTTAGTCTACTATAGCATGGCTAAAAAAACAAAAACAACTACAGATTGATCAATGGGTTTTTTAAAACCTAAAGGCAGCATCAGTAGTCTTAAGCAGCAGCAACAGCAATAATAGCAGATCACAAATGTCCCTTTTGTATGTTGCAGAAGAAAATAACAAAAACGAAGCAGAATTGGTGTTTAGAGGGAGAAAAATTCAACAATGAATTTTACAAGATAGATGGCCATTTAAGTGTTAAAGTTTTTAAGAGTTTTTTTTTACGGTTGATGGGTATGAAATAATACCGAAAATTTATAAAGAAATCTAGGGTGACGATTGATCATCAATAACAAAATCTATAATTTATCTTAATAACAATTTTCCAGTGGCAATAATGCCAACAACAAAAGATTTGTTGGTTTAACATTTCAAATGTTAACCCTTTTTTTAAAGTTGTTCTTTTGTTTAATTTTAATTTACAAATAGTTATTTAAGGCCTTGAAAATTTGAAAGTGGTTTGTTGCTGGTTGTTTGATTAAAAGAAAACTTTTCTCCATTGTGTGAGGGATTTTTGATCTTTTCTCGTAGGCCTTCCGTTGACATATCTATCATGTTACTTATGCGAAAGCTCAATTGATTATTTTTATATCAGATATTTTAAATTGTTTTCAGAAGTTTATTAAAATGAAAAAATAAAATAGAAGATTAAATTCTCAAGGCATATCGTATAAAAAAAAACCTCTTTTAGCGGCCTTTTTTGAAAAATTCCATATAAAAAGTCATCAAGGGTGGCCGAAGGCTGAATTTAGCTCCTAAAAAAACTTTAAACTGCTTTCTAAATCTTAGATCAAATAAAACAATAAGTCCGTGATTTTTCAAACTTCCGTCGTAGTTATATGAAATGCAGCAACACTGCTCCCATCAAGTACAACTTGTTAATATACTACTGTCAAATTGAGAGCAAGTTCTGTCATTTACTTTGCGTTTAACAGCTGTTCAAAACATACAACCTCGTGGATTTTTTTTTTTTAAATAAAAAAAAGTGAATTTCGAGTGCTCATTAAACATTATTTTTTGCAAAAAAAACCGTCAATAAGACCAAGGTAAAGCTTGAAAAATACTATGGGGACTTTGCACTATCGGTTTCAATGGTAAAAAATGGTAAAAAAAAGTGGTTTACTGATTTTCGTTGTGGTCGCACAAGTACAAATGCCGCTCAACGTCCTGGACGACCAAATGAGGTTAATATACCTCATGTGGAAAAAATGCACGATATAGTGTTGGCCAATCGAAGAGTAAAAGTGCGTGAGATTGTTGATGCCATACACTCAGAAAAAAAAGTTAGTAGAAAAATTTGTAAACAGTTTTCAATCCCACTTTAATATTCTTGTACTGATTTTTAGTAAAAAAATTATTATTTAGTAAATGTTTTTGCTATTTACATTTTACAAATTACAGAATTTTTACAGAATATTTACAAATTTTTGCTGCTAATTTCAGAAATCATTTTACCAATTTTCGAAAACCGATTACCTAAAATTAGCAAAAAAAAAAAAATACTAATTTTAAAAAGTGGATATTGAAGGAAATGTTATTTTTTTAATACTTAAAATTTATTTAAACAAACTTAAATAACCTTAAAATGTTACATAGATTACAAAAAGGCATCGGAAGTAAATATACCAACTCTTGTTCAAAAATAGGACATCCATTTAAAATAGCACCAAAAAGTTTTTTTTTTTTGTTCTAAAAATCAGCCCTAAAAACAATTAAAATTTGACCTTAAAAGTAAAAAACATTGACTAAAATATTTTAAAAAAATAAATTAAAACAAAATGATAAATTCGTTTGTTTTTAAAATTTTTAAGCATTTGTTTTTTTTTTTAATTTTGTCTAAAATATTTTTTGAAAAAAAAATTAATTTTGTTAATTTTGACCATAAACACAATCGTGTGAAATGTGTAGTCTCAATGGCAAAATTCCATGAATTGGGCTACGAATTGGTACCTCATTCAACATATTCTCCGGATATAGCCCCCAGTGACTATTTCCAAACCTAAAGAAATGGCTCGGTGGAAAGAGACTTAACTCCAATAATGAAATTATTGATCAAACAAATGCTTATTTTATGGACCTCGAAAAATCCTATCTTTGGAAAGGGATACAAAAAATGTATAAACGTTGGACTAAGTGTATTGAGCTAAAATGAGATTATGTTGAAAAATATATAATTTTTTTTTTGCAAAAAAAAAAAAACTGTTTCATTTAAAAAGTCACGGACTTATTCATCCGCCCTCGTATAGGCAAAAAAAATATTAAAACTTTAAGGGGTTTTAAAATTTGACTACATGCTCACAGCGCCAAACTCTTAAGGAATTTTACTATACCAGCTTAATTAAATATCTTTTAAGGATTACAGTGTATTAATTGTCCACACCCGAGACTATAACTCGCATTTCGGTGGCAGATTATAACTCCCAGAGATATTATCCTAATCCCCATTTTTGGGATAATTTTCGTACAAATTGCCCAAACAGAAAGTTTGTAAGTCCTTCCCCATGTGGTTTAAACCCGATTTGCTTTGCCCTTTTTAAGCTACAAATTATTGTTCATTATCCCTTTTTCCCGTTTGGAAGGATGCTATGAAAAATAATTTTGGACATTTTACCGAGAAGAAAAACCTCTAAGCGCGATCGAAGGCCACTATACAGAAAACCGTTTATCAGTGAAGTTGGCTTTAGACTTAACACAGAATTAAAAACCCTTAATCCCGGCTGGCTACGCAGGAAAACTCTACACAGCGAAGACGTCTTTGTACATACACTCACCAAAAAAAAGTCTGTAATGGCAACTGAAAATTTTGCTAATTTGAGCCCAACGGTATTTTTTTTTTTTGCTAATCTTAGCAACACATGTCTGCTGATGTTTAGTACAATGAAATTAGTAGCCGCTAGTAAATTTTAGTAAACTATTTGTAAAGAGAAATTTAAAATCGGTTTGCTAAAATCAGCAAGAAAAATTACTAAATTATTACTAATTTTAGTACAACCAAATTAGTATAAAATATTAGTAAGCGCTACTTAATTTTAGTAAACTTAATGAATTGTAAAATATAGCAACATTTTAATTTATAAAAAAATTATTTTTAGATACACTTGTTACACTTTAAAGCTGCTAATTTCTTTTAAAATTTTCTTACAAATTCGATTATATAAATTTATATTTTTTTTTTATCAGACTACATTGCTTTAATTTTAATTATTTTTTTTTTTTTTTCAAAAAATATTTGAGACAAAATAAAAAAATCAAAGGCTTTGTTTTAATTTGCAAGGTTTTCTTTTGAAAAATATTTTCATTAAAGTTTTTGGATTTCAAGGTCACTGTTTAATTGTTTTAAGGGCTGATGTTTAGAACTAAAAAAGTCTTTAGTGCTATTTTAAGTGGATGTCCTATTTTTGGACATGAGTCGGTCGTGAAAAGTATCTTCCCTTCGGATCCTTTTTTTTTAATCTATGTAACATTTTAAAGCGATTTAATTTTGTATGTAAAAGTTTTAATTATTAGAAATAACATTTGCCATCAATATCCACTTTTTTTTTTAAATTAGTAAACTTTTTGCTAATTTAAGCAAATCGGTTTTAAAAAATTTGTAAAATAATTTCTGAAGTTAGCAGCAAAATTTTGTAAATATTCTGTAAAAGTTCTGTAATTTGTGAAATATAAATTGCAAAAATTAATTAATATTTTTTTTTTACTAAAAATCAGTACAAAAATAGTACAGTGGGATTGAAAACCGTTCACAAATTTTTCTACTAACTTTTTTTTTCTGAGTGCACTAGAGAGTATAAGTCCCGTCCTAGGCCAGCTATGTAAAAGCGCCCTACTTAGCACAGCCTACTTCAAATAAAGGGTGTCCCAAGAAGAACGCAATTTTTAAATCTGGCAACATTCGAAGTGTCATTGTTTGACATTTGAACAATTGTTATTGTTTGCTAGTAGAAGGTACGAGGTTAGTAAAAATGGAGCGCTACACGAATGAACAACGCATTCTCATTGTGAAATTGTTTTACCAAAATGGTGAAAGTTTTGCGGCTACAGTTCGCTAATTGCGATCAATTTGGGGTCACAATAATGCTCCAAAAGAGTCAACTGTAAAGAGATTAATGGATAAATTTGCCGAAACTGGGTCTGTTAGTGATGTAAAGACAACAACGCGCCATCGACCAGGTCGATCGACCGAAAATGTCGCAGCTGTACGTGATGATGTCGCTCAAACTCCATCCACCTCAATTCGACACCGAGCTCAGCAAATTCCACTTTGCATCGAATTTTGACGAAAGATTTGCATCTTCATGCATACAAAGTTCAATTGACTCAGGAACTGAAGCCAGCTGACCATGGACAGCGAAGGGAGTTCGTTAATTGGGTATTGGAGAGACAACATGAAAATGCTGATTTTGCCGATAAAATCATCTTCAGTGACGAGGCCCATTTTCATCTTGATGGCTTCGTCAATAGGCAGAATTGTCGCATTTGGGGTGAGGAAAATCCTCGAGTGATTCACGAGAAGCAAATGCATCCTCAACGTGTCACTGTGTGGTGTGGTTTTTGGGCTGGAGGAATCGTTGGACCTTTTTTTTATGAAAATGAGGCAGGTCAAGCGCAAACAGTCAATGGTGTTCGGTATCGTGAAATGATAACCACATGTCATAGAGCCAGAGAAACAATTCAATTGCTGCATCAGTCATTTCCCGGTCGTGTTATTTCGCGTTTTGGAGATCAGAATTGGCCGCCTAGATCGTGCGATTTAACACCATTCGATTTTTTTCTTTGGGGTTTTTTGAAGTCGATGGTTTACGCGAATAAGCCGACGACGACTCAAGCCTTAAAAGAGGAAATTGGACGCTGCATTAATGAAATACAGCAGCATTCATGCAAAACGGTCATTGAAAATTTCATTAAAAGATCGCGTGCATGCCAGCAAAGCCGCGGCGGCCATCTGCACGATATATTGTTCCATACATAACCTCATTCTGTCTACTTTACGATATAATAAAGTTTCACGATTTTTTTTAAATATCTGTGTTTTATTTAAAATTTAAAAATTGCGTTCTTCTTGGGACACCCTTTATATCACAAAGTAGAAAACCCTTAAGCCCAGCCGTAGGCCAGCTAAACAATTAATTTTGACTGGGATTAAAATTATCCCCTTAATGGGGATTATGACCATTTAAAAACGGTTTTAGTGCTTACAGAAAATATATGCATTTTTAAATGGATATTCTCGTTTGAGAATTGTGACCGTAAAATGTTCAGCCATAATCCCCGATAATAGCCGAGGAGGAGAAATTAAGTGTCATTACGAAAATTCGTTCCTGGGAATATTTTCTAAAGAAAACATTTCTGCAGATTTTTAGAAATATTTCCATCACCAAATGTTCATCTTACACTTTAGAATTTTTTTCTTCAAAAGTAATTCCTTTCGATTAAAGTGTTTTTAAAAGAGGGTTAACTTTTATTACTGCAATAACTATTCCTTTTTGTGTTTCTTTTATTACACTAAAAACAAAAAAAAAAAAAAAAAATAGCGAAAGATCAAAAAACATTTGCCGCAATTTTGAAAATATTTCAAATAGTAATTGTTTTTAACAAATAGTGATTGTGATTGTAGTATTAATGTTTCCTCCTCTATTTACTATTCACTTTAAGCGACAAATAGTTGTCTTTTTACACCTGAATCAAATAGTTTTTATGTTAACTTAACTAAAACTGAAAACAATCTATTTCTCACATCTTGTCACAAACTGCAGTCATACATACTAATACGAACATGGTGTCTATCTTAAACAACAACTACAAACAAAAAAAAAGAGTTTTTAAGAGGTGCTATTGTTGAGATCATTAATCGATCACACATAAAAACAATCAACAGTAACAATACTAACACCATTTTACCTTCCAAGTTGTTGCCGCTTTTGGTTGTAAGGAATCATCAAACACAATTCATCGTATGTACAACATAAATCCTTCAAATGTTTCAAATTCAAACAAGCAGTGATGTGATGTTAATGTTGCAATTGTGTTTATGTTCATGTGTGTGTGTGTATGTGTTTGTGTTCCTTTTGACTGAGTTGAATTTTATTTTTATTTTAATGTTTTCTTTTTTCTTTCTTCTTTAAGAAGTGTTTAGTGAAGTTTGGAGTTGAGTTAGTTGTTTTGCCTAGTTTAAAAGTGATTTCCCACTACCACAAATGGTAGCTAATTATGTCACGAACCTGATAAATTATGCTGTTAAACAATGCTTAGATATTGTAATAAGAAAAAAAATAAAATAAAATAAAATAAAATAAAATATATAAATAAATGTAGTTAAAGAAGTTATAAAGTTGTTAGCAAACATAAAATTATTTCATGTAGCTGAAATTTTTGTTATTATTAAATTAAAGTAAAATAATTACAATTTTAGTGCAATGAAATTAAAATACTTTTTTTTTTGTTAGTAGTTTTTTATATGTCTTGAATAACGTTTGTTTCTTAAGTCTTTTGTTTGTTTAATATGTAATATCATCCAAAGTTAGTAATTTTTGTTTTGTGTATTTAATTTAGTTCTCCTTTGTTTATAGAACTAAATACTAAATCTTAAAATTGGACAACTCTGGTAAATTCTCATTTCAATATTAATAACCCTGTTTTTTTTTTTTTTGCTACCACGATTGTCAGTTCTATCTGCTGGAGCGGCTTGGAGCCCACAGAACACCGACCAAGACAACTTAGCAGATATCAATAGATGTATCAACTACACTCAAATAAAAAAAAATATTAGTAAAAAAAATTGTAAACCGTTTTCAATCCCAATTTATTATTTTTGAACTGTTTTTTCGCAAAAAAAATATATTATTTAGTATTTTTTTTTTACTATTTACTTTTTACAAATTACAGAACTTTTACAGAATATTTACAAATTTTTGTAACTAACTTCAGAAATTATTTTACAAATTTTTGTAAACTGATTTAAAAAAAGTGGATATTGAAGGAAATGTTATTTATAATAAGTAAAACTTATGCATACAAACTTACATGTACTATATTTTGAAAAAAGGGATCAGAAATGAAGATAATTTTTTGCAACCGACTCATGTCAAAAAATAGGACATCCACTTAAAATAGCACTAAAAACTTTTTAATTCTGAAAATCTGCCCTTAAAACAATTAAAATTTGACCATCAAAAACAAAACTGAAATTAAAACAAAATTATAAATTTGTTTATGTTTTTACTATTTTTTAATTTTGTCTAAAATAACTTTAAAAAAAAAATAAAAAATAAAAAAATATTGTTTGCTAAAAACAAATATATAGAGCAATTCCATATGAAAGCGATAACCTTTTGGACGACCCCTCTCCGATTTTAAAATAAATACTCTCAATCGATTGCCCAGCAAAAAATAATGTACCTACATATTTTTTTTTTTTTTATAGTGACTGGTTTAGTGGTGGTGTATACCACTGTCATGTGACAAAATTGAAGAATTATTCATAAGGGACCTCATTGAGAGTTGTACTAAAGCGATCGCAACGAGTGATAGCTCGTTGGAAAGGTATTGAATCAGGCTTTAATTGAAAAATAAAATTTTCACAATTTTTCTCAGAAATTTACCTTTTTTCCCATGAAAATTAAATTTTCCCATGAAAATTAAATTTTCCGATTTTCCACAGAAGCTCCTAAATTTTCCGGCAAATTTTATTTTTTTTGGATTCCTCATAATTTTTGCTTTAAGAATCAGCAATAAAAAAATGGGCCCCGACTCCTTGTTTGGACAGGAGAAGAGCATTTAAGAGACCACCTTGTTCTCATTGTTTTTATATTTTTTATAATTGAATTATTTTTAATTATTTAACATAATTTTATTTTATTATTAAAAATACATTTTAAAAATTATTTTACAGTTAAAAATACATTTATGAAGAAAAAATCAATTTTTTTTAAGAGCCCCAAGTTGAGTGTGTAGTGAATATGGTCTGCCTGCCTTCACAAGATCGGCCATAAATCCATGGATAATAGCAGCAGTGGCATGTAATGGCACACCAAACCCGACTGAGGCTACAGGTAATAAAATGTTTTGTAAATTTTTTAAATTACCAGGTAATAAATATTTCGCCTAAAATGACACGTGCAGAAACAAGTCATAAAACACGGATTTTCCATAAATATGGCGAAATATTTATTACCTGGTAATTTAAAAAATTTACAAAACATTTTATGACCTGTGGTCGGCTTATTGGCAGTAACCAATTAAGTCCCTCTTTAAAAAACATTTTATGACCAGTAGTTCACGCAAATTTTCCTATTAAAGAAAAGCAAATATCGCTTATTTTTTTTTTACCTATTTTTTACCAAAAAATAAATATAAATACTTCACACACTCTGAGTCAAATTTCAGTTGAATACTAAACGTGAAAGTGTTAGTTTTTTTTTTTGTAAAGTAAAAAGTGAAGCTGTAAAGACAATTTAAAGTAAAATGAATAAATTTTGCTGCAATCCGTTTAACAAGAGTGGACATCGTTCGAAAAAAATAAAAGTATTAAAATTAACTGGTGTTTCGAAGCGATGCATGAATGAATTAAATATGCAATACGGTGAAGAAGCACAATTCATTTGCCCCAAATGTAAAATCGATTTGTCTCAACAAGCAAATGCATTGAATTAAATGCAACCACAATCCGAGAGTGAAATGACAATTGAACAAAATGTTTCATCTGATAGTGAGGCAGACATTCCGATGGTCAATATGTCTTTGAGTCCTTTGAATGAGACTATTACCACTTTAGGTGAAACGCCTATTAGAAAAAGAAAGTTGCGAAGTGAAAAATACAGGAAAGATAAAAAAGGCAAGGTTATGAGTGCAATCGCGACAATATTTGATGAAGGCTCTGATAGCGAATGCAGTCAAGCAGATGACGTTGATGACGGCAAACAAATGATTGAGCAGTTGAAAAGAAAATTCAATTTAGCGACCACTTTTCCGGAGAAATATCTCATTTTATCTGTGCTGCCTCAATCATGGTCTATACGCAAAATTTCTGAACAATTTCAAACATCTTTTTACATCGCGAGAAGAAGCAAAGAATTAGTTCGACAGAAGGGCATATTGGCGACTCCCACCAAGAAATTTGGCTCAAGGACCCTCAGCGAAGCAACGGTGAAATTGATTCAAGATTTTTACTGCAATAATGACAACAGCCGCGCCTGCCCAGGTACACGTGACTATGTTATCACACGTGAAGATGGAAAAAAAGTACACAAGCAGCGCAGATTATTATTATGTAATCTATCCGAAGCATACCATCAGTTCAAAGAGAAATACCCAGTAGAAAAAGTGGGATTTTCTAAGTTTGCCATCCTACGACCAAAAGAATGCGTGCTGGCATTAGACAGGCACGGAACGCATTCAGTCTGCGTTTGCATGTTTCATCAAAACATCAAATTAATGTTCTTTCCATGCAAGGAATTGAAAGTATTTTACGGTGAAATTGAAACATATAGGGACCTCCTGTCGAAGTCGTTGTGCGCATACCCCACGGAAAATTGTCATCTGTCCAAATGCGACAATTGTCCGAAGATTGACGAGCTAGAGCAATATTTGGCGGAAAAGTTTGAACAGCTGTTAATTCAGGAGGTGCATTTCAAACAGTGGATAATTAGCAGCGGCAGATGTTCCCTTGAGACCGTGGTAAAGCAGATTCCGGAATTCATCGAGGAATTCGGATTCAAGTTGAATGAACTGAAGGCGCACCATTTCATATCCGAGATGCAATCGAAATTTCTAAAGGAAAATAAGGAGAAATTAGCCCAAAATGAATTCATTGTGATTAGCGACTTTGCCGAGAATTACACTTTTCTCGTTCAGGATGAAATTCAGGCTTATCACTGGGCAAACGACCAGTGCACGGTGCATCCTTTTTGCATTTATTTCAAAAACGAAGATAACGAACTACAGACCGTAAGCCTTGTTGTTGTCGCGGAGAGTTTAGCTCATAATTATGTGTCCGTTTATTTATTTCAAATGAAACTGTTTGAATTCTTAAGATCAAAATTCGATGCAATCGACAAAGTAACGTTTTTCTCAGACGGCGCGGCTTCTCAGTACAAGAATAAAAAAAATTTTTACAATCTTTGCATAATTGAAGAAGAACAAAACTGCAAGGTCGAGTGTCACTTTTTTGCGACGTCCCACGGTAAGGGCCCATGCGATGAGTTAGGGGGAACCCTAAAACGCATGGCGACTAAGGCAAGTTTGCAAAGGCCATATACTGACCAGATCTTACATGTACAACATTTGTTTTCGTGGATTCAAAGCAAGGAAATTGCCATTAACACAGTTTTATGCACTCAAAAAGAACACGATGCCATGGAGCGACGACTTAAAACAGATATATTAATGTCAAAACTATAACTGGAACGCAAAAGTTTCATTACTTCCTACCAAATATTTCTGATATGTCAATTAATGTAAAGCGGTACTCTTCGTCTGCCGACGTGCTAAATTTAAAGTTACTTTAATTTTATAATGATGCCAAGACAATTGAAATTTTTAATAAATATTGTAATTAAGTATAAGCAGCAAAATAAGAAAGATTTTTTCTTCATAAATGTATTTTTAACTGTAAAATAATTTTTAAAATGTATTTTTAATAATAAAATAAAATAATGTTAAATAATTAAAAATAATTCAATTATAAAAAATATAAAAACAATGAGAACAAGGTGGTCTCTTAAATGCTCTTCTCCTGTCCAAACAAGGAGTCGGGGCCCATTTTTTTATTGCTGATTCTTAAAGCAAAAATTATGAGGAATCCAAAAAAAAATAAAATTAGCCGGAAAATTTAGGAGCTTCTGTGGAAAATCGGAAAATTTAATTTTCGCTTTAGTAGTTTTTTTTTTAAACAACTTTCAATGAGGTCCCTTATGAAGAATTCTTCAATTTTGTCACATGACAGTGGTGTAAACCACCACTAAACCAGTCACTATAAAAAAAAAATATGTAGGTACATTATTTTTTGCTGGGCAATCGATTGAGACTATTTATTTTAAAATCGGAGGGGGTCGTCCAAAAATTTGCCAATTTTGCTCGTTTTCATATGGAATTGCTCTATATAAATTTGTATATTCAAATACGTAAGACAATTTTAAAAGAAATTAGCAGCTTTAAAGTGTATCAAGTGTTTCTAAAAATAATTGCGATATTTGTGCATTTAAATATTATTTTTTTATAAATTAAAATTTTGTTATACTTTACAACTCATTGAATTTACAGCAATTTACTAAAATTTAGTAGCGCTTACTAATTTTTTTCACAAATTTGATTGTACTAAACTTAGTAGTAATTACACTCAAAAAAAATGAACTAGAATTTAGAAAAATTAATTTATTTAGAGGAAAAATTGAAATAAAAACGGCGCCAAAAACACTTTTTTTTAAATATTTAATAAAATTTTCCTTTAAATTAAGAAACAAATTTTACTTAAAATTTGGTCAAAATTTCTAAATTATAGAAAAATTTTACTACTGAGAAGTAAATTTTTATTAGAAAAGTGTAAACTTTCCTCCTAATTAGTTCATACATCATCTAAAATTTTACTTGGTTTTAAGAAAAATTTTATTTTATTAAAATTCATTAGATTATTTTTTTATTTAATAAAAACTAGGCTTAACTCCCTAAAAAAAAGAAAATATTTCCAAACATCAAGTAAAATAGCATTTTTTTTAAGTGAAAATTATCCTTATCCTGCTTCTATGGCAAAGGTTATACATTTTACCACACATTTTAAAGTACTTTACAGTATTTTCCCACTTTCGGAGGACTTTCGCATTGTGAGGACACTGCTCTTAACAAGCTTTTTGCTATACATTGTTGTCTTAAAACTAAATTGAATTATACTAAATTCATGTATTTAAAATATAAATTGAATTATTATTAGCAAAAAGGTAAACAAATTAAAAAAATTTACTACAGGATATCCTGAAACGTATTAAATTGTGACAAAGTCAGATCCTTTTCGTAGTTAATTAACGGTTCTGCTTGAGAGAACTACAAAAAGGGACGCCCTGCATGACACACAGCATCTATGGCTAAGAACAATAAGGGTCCTTTGCCTTCTTAAATTAACGAATTTAAGGAAATTGTTGCAAAAATACAAAATATCACTGTTACATTTCTTGTTATTATTGGAAAGTGGAAAAATGTCATACGTTTAATTTATGGCATTTTTAGCTTAAACTTTATTTGACATATACAAATTTAAACTTCTTTATTATTAAGTGAAAAAAAAAGTTCATATAAATATAAAGTTTAATAAGCGATATGTCAATTATAGGAAAGCCATTATGCCGTAATGTATAAAATGTGCCTGCGATATTTTGATTTGTAGTCAACAAACAAATTTATTACATAAAAGCGCAAATTGGAATTTTTTAACACTTTGCTAACAAAATTTTAAATTATATTTTAAGCTACTTTAAGTTCAATATTTAAGACTGTTAAGATTAGAGATGGGCAAGTGAGAGATTTTTTGACTACCGCTCACGCACGATCACGAACCAAAAATTAAAATCATGCACGATAGTTTTTTTAAATGGTTACTTTAATTTCTTTTATTTAAAAATATTTTTTCTTGAAAATGAGGAAAACTAACTGGTTTGTTTATAATTGATTCTTTTTTTGGGATAGAATATTAAAAATAATTTAAAAGTTTTCCAACAAAAAACAAGTAAAAAAGGCCTAAATTCGGCTGTGCCGAATCTTTGAATACCCTCCACCATAGGGGCTGAAGATGATATACGTATATACTAAATTTTGCATGAACTGTAATATGAATATGTTTTGTCAATTTATGTAACGAACTTTTTTTATTTAGTTTTAGTAATGTTATTTATTTAGTTTAAGCAATGTTATTTACAGAGGTCTGCTCTGTTAGCGACTTTAACATTGTTGATTTTTACGTTAACTTAGTTATCAGAGTAACACACATATAGCTCTAAGAATGTTATTATTCTCATACTATGTAAGACAATAAATGTAATCGAACAATAAGAAGACTTAATAACATTTTTACTTACTTAACAGAAAAAAAAAAATAGATACAGAAAAATTGTACAAATTTGTATGGAAAATTTAGAGGTACCTTCAGATTTTCACTCATAACTTTTGAACCGCTTAACCGATTTTGCTCATTTTAAATAGCAAACTGCTCGGGAGGGTGTTCAATAATCTGGGTAAAAATAGGCACCCCCGCTTGCGTCTTTGCGTCGTGATCGCCATTTCAACAGACAGACAGACGGACATCGCTTAATCGACTTAAAATTGCATAAGGATCACGAATATATATACTTATATTCCGACATATACTTATATTCCGATATGTTACAATTTCGACATGTTACAATTTCGACATGTTACAAACGGAATGACAAACTGATATATACCCTCACCATATATGGTGGAGGGTATAAAAAAAATCCTTAACCAAATTTTATTATTTTTTAAAAATTAGTAAACTTTTACTTGAAAAAAGAGACTATTTTATTAAAATTTTCAAAATTTATCTGAGCTAAGTTGCATGAAAATTTTCCTTAGAAATAGTTCATCAGTTTCTAAAATCAAGTAAATTTTTATTATTAGATAGGAAAAATGTATTACTTTTTATTTTTAATTGTCTGAACTAATTTTTGGAAAATAATTCTTCAAAATTAGAAAGTGGTATACTTAAAAACTGAATTTGGAAATGGCTTTCTAAAATTTAGTTAATTTTACTACTCGGGAACAAAAAATGAACACACATTAAGTTCAAAAACTTTCTCGATTTAACTAAACTTAATTTTATTAGATTTAAGTATGCAAATTTCTTAAAAGTAAGAGGTTTTTTATTAAAATTAATAAATTTTTATTTAATTGTCTTGTTTTTTTCCCCTAAAATCAAGAAATATGAACTATTTCTGAGTATATAAACTATTTGGTTTTTCCTCAAAGTTAGGAATTTTTATTCTTTTTAAGAATATTTTTCTAAATTATAATAAAATTTTACTTAAATTGAGGACAATTCATAAACTATTTTGAAGGAAATTTTTTATTACATTAGTTCATGTCTTTTTTTTTTGAGTGTAAGTAGTTTTTTTTTGCTGATTTCAGCAAACCTATTTTAAATTTAATTTCCAGCAAAAATTGATGCATTATAAAGTTTGAGGTTGATACTTTTAACATTCAAGAGGTGTTATTTTTGAACATTTTTAAATAACTTCTAGTATTGTTTGGCCATGCTTTCATGTTTACAGGACAATCTCCAACTACTCTGCCAGCTGTTATTGAACCCATCCCATTGATGTGGCCATGATTTGACTTCAGTCAAGACAAAATTTCTTAAGAAAACCCTTGGGTTTACTTAAACATCAAGCAAATCTCAAATTAGGCAGATTTCATCAGTTTTCTCTGTTAACCTTGAAAAATATTAAACTCCCGAAATCACCACCTTAATAAGTGTTAAAAGAAAACATTGATCATATCAATGATTTAATGATCACTTTTGTAATTTCACACAATTATAAGCGATTAGTAAATATCTTTCAAAAACCATTAACCTTTATTTATATTTTACATTTTTTTCTAGCCAATAGTTAGCTGGCATTTGTGTTAAAGATCATTAATTCTATAAATAAAATTGATATTTCTATGGAAAAGAGGGAAAAAATAAAACTTATAATTTATAATCACCTTAAAAAAAACAAAGTTGTTAAGAAAGCAAACAGCAGCACTAACAGTAACATTTAACATGTTATCAACAACAACAGCAGTAGCATCTTTTTTTTTTGTTGCACCCTCTATAACAACAACAAAATCCTAAACATTATAGCTGGCAACATAAACTCGAACCAACTACTTTTAAGCAAAACTAAACAACATTTAAACAAAATAGTTTTTTCTTTTCTACATACAAAAAAAAAAAAACAAACATTAACAACATCACCATAAGCATGTTTATAGCCGCCAATTATACATTTTATTATTTGTTGTCTGTTATTATTGTCTAGTATGTTTTACTACAATATGTTGCACTTTATTTACACCACCACAGATGCACAACACTCTAATGTTACGCAGAAAGTGCGTGTAACAAGCGTTCTGGTTGTTGTTGAATCAAAGTGAAATCGTTGGTAACTTTTTTCTATGCAAACGTGAGTTAATCCTTAAGTTTTCTTTATATTTTTGTAGCCTTAGACATGGTTAATAATATGTTGCGTTGTTGTTGTTTTCAGTATTGTAATAATAACAACACGCAGAGAAAAAAGATGGTTGCAATATGATCATTGCTACTATATTATGCTTGCTGCAATCGGGTATGGTTGTCACAATCAAGTTATAGTTTTTCTAACCATCAACATGGTCGCTACCATCATTATTTAGTAAATATTTTACTATTTTATGATTGGCAGCTTTTATTTTATAACATGATTGGCTGTAACCATACTGTGGTTACAAAAATGACAATGAAAAAAATATATATGATAATTATGCAACAATAAAATGCTGGCAACAATCAATAAATAATTATACTTCAAATAAAACATGACTTAACATTTGCAGTCATAATATTGTCTTGTTTTCAACATTTTATCTGTACAGTCAGTTTGTTTTTACTATCAAATATCTTAAAAAAACAATCATATATTGCTAACTAAAACTGGACAAATATCAGATGGGTAGAAAATACCATTCACATGTAATTAAAACATTTCATCGATAGACCCATTAAGATCTGGTTTATTTTTTTAGCTTTGGAAGATTTTTTTAAAGGGGCTTTTCGAAAATTGCTTATACATACAATATTATTTACACTAATCAATTCATTGTCAAAAAGTTTCTATTGAAAGATTTTTGTATATTTTACATATTTTTAATAAAAACAATTAGAATTAAAAAAAATATGTTTATTAATTCATTTTTTTTAAAAAGTTCTCAAAATATTAATAAAATATTTTTTATAACAAAAAGTCTGTAGAACCCTTGATTTTTTTTTTTGTTTTATATGAAAAGGTTTCTTAGACAAAGTAATAGATATTTATAAATTTAGCTGATAAAAACATTTTAAGACTCTATGGACTTTTTTCATTAAACTAAAATTCTCAGATTCTCCAAACTGTTTTTTAGAAAGGAAAATTCATAAATTCTGAAGACGTTTCATCATGAAAAATATTTAGATTCTAAGGACTTTTTCTAGTAGAAATATTCTTAGATTCTAAAGACTTTTCTCTTAAGAAAAATTTCCAAAAACTTTCTAAAAAAAATCCTAAAAAAAATTTTAAGTATTTTTCTTTAAAAAAAAAAAAATGTCCACAGAATCTAAGTTTTCTTGAAAGAAAAGTTCTTAGAATTTATGATTTTTTCCTTAACAGTTTTTTTTTCAAAAAGTCCTATTCAATTTTTTTTTATAAAAAACATTTCTTAAGAAATATTCCTAAATTTAAAGAGTTTTTTCTAAGAATATTTCCTTTAAGAAATATTCTTAGATTAGGGACCATATAATGATAATCCACAAATCATAATATAGTTATGAGGGACCATAATATATTACAATTTTGAGCATAATATGATTATGAGCGATCATATTATGATAAATTCAATATAATATGTTTATTTAGGATCATAATATTGAAATTTTCGAATCATAATATAACTGTAGGACCATTTTATGATAAAAATATGGTTATTTTATTATCATAATATGATAACCATATTATAATATGACTATAGTTTGCGCAACCATAAACCCAAAAATATATGATGTCTCAACCATGTTTTTTCTTGCCGTGAACAATACTGTTGTTAGTATTATATTGCGTTAAGCAGTAGCAATAGTTTTACTTTCTTTGCTACTAACGAACTGCAAACATCTTAGCATCATGTTATATAAATATTTTCAGTAAAATTATGTTTAAATTTCAAACTATGCTTAAATTGGCTGGCCAAAGCATGCATGTTGCACACACATTTATGCATGAAAATGTATTGATACGTTTATTGTATACGGTGTTATTTCATATGCATGTTAGCTACAATATATTACAACAACAAAAAAGCACACTAATGCCAATAATGTTGGGATTACTTACTTCATTTTTGTTTTTTTTTTTTTCTATAAACTAACTTATGAGCTCAGATGAGCCTATTGTTGTTGGCGCGGTAGTGGTTGATGGTGGTGGTGGAGTATTAAAGAACCCTGTAGGAAGCCTGGGGTCAAGTGTCTACAAGTCACCACTTTTGTCGACTATTTTGGGTGACTTTTTGGTGACATGTCAACAAAGCGTCTATACTATTTACATTCCTTTTTTGCAGCTGCAAAGCTGTGTTTGTTCTTGATTTTTTTATTGTTTTATTTGCAAAATTAAAGATTTTAATAAAAAAAATGAAGAAACATGAATTTAAAAGGTAAATACAGCGGTCAAAAAAAGTATTCGTCATTAACTGAATTTTTAGGAAACCCTGCTGCAATAGCAAAATGAAACGAAAAATGTGAATCAAATAATTGAACTTTCAGCGGATAACAGATTTGTTTTCATTTTTATTGTTTTTAAAGCAAAAAATTAAGTAAAAAATAACAAAAAAGCAATTCTATAGCGTAACACCATAAAATAGGGTAAAAAAAGTATTCGTCATTTATGCAACACTTCTACAATCACTTCAATTTTGTCAAAAAAAAAAACGGGGAATCCCGTTATTTTATTTTCTATGAAAAAGGAAGCGTTTGGTTACTTGTCATGAAGTGTTTTATTTAGTGAAGTTTAATTTTTTTCAAAATGGGTCGCAAGCAAAAAGAAGTTTCTGATGAAGTGAAAGTTTTGATAATTAAACATTTTAGAAGTGGATTGACTGAAAAAAAAATTGGCGAAATTGTCAATAGACCAAGAAGTACAGTTCAATACATTATAAAAAAATGGAAAGAAACAAAATCGGTCGAAAACAAGCAAAGATCTGGCCGACCTAAAGCACTTTCTGTAGCGGATAATCGTTGGTTAGTACGCCAAGTTAAAAAAAAACCCAAAAACAAATGCCACGATTCTCTGCAATAACGTTAAGGAATATTTAGGAAAGGAGATTACTCCACAGACCATTCGAAATTCCCTTAAAATTCATGGTTATAGAGGAAGCACTGCACGGAAGAAGCCATTTGTGAACAAAATTAATCGAATTAAAAGGGTTAAATTTGCAAGAGCTTATGTAAAAGAACCAGAATCGTTTTGGACAAATGTAATTTTTATAGATGAGAGCAAATTTAACCTTTTTGGATGCGATGGCAAGGTAATTGTGTATAGAAAAGCAAATACGGAGCTTGAAGAACGCAATACAGTTGCTACTGTTAAACATGGTGGTGGCGGTTTAATGGTTTGGGGATGTATGGCGGCATCAGGTGCAGGAAATATTCAAATTATAAATGGAACAATGGATCAAAAATACTACATCGACATATTGAAGAGGAACTTGAAGGAAAGTACACAAAAACTGGGCATTGGTAACAATTTTCAGTATTATCAGGATAACGATCCAAAACATTCTGCGCTAAATACTAAGCTTTGGATGTTATATAATTGCCCAAAAGTAATAAAAACACCTCCACAAAGTCCAGATTTAAACCCCATTGAACATCTTTGGGAGCATTTGGAATTAAAATTGAGAAAACGCAGTTTCTCAAATAAAACACAGATGCAGCAGATTTTAATGGAAGAATGGGCTAATATAGATCCAGCTATTACAGCTAAATTAGTCCAATCAATGCAAAGGCGTTAAAAAGAAGAAATAAGACGTGGAAGACGTATAACAAAATATTAAACATCCGTTATTGCTACATATCTAAACTTATGTATGTAAATGACGAATACTTTTTTTGTCTTATTTTTTGATGTTACGCAATAGAATTGCTTTTTTAATATTTTTTTATTTAATTTTTTGCTTTCAAAACAATAAAAATGAAAAAAAAAAATATGTTATCCGCTGAAAGTTCAATTATTTGTTTCACATTTTTCGTTCCGTTTTGCCGTTGTAGCAGGATTTCCTAAAAATTCAGTTAATGACGAATACTTTTTTTGACCGCTGCATATATTTGAACAAAATATATAATGAGCAAAAGAAATTACAAAAAACTTGTGAAAAAAACAATCAATTTTGTTTAAAAATAAAAATAACGAGAAAGAGGCAACAATTTTTAGTGAAAGTTGCAACTCTAGAGATTTTGTGGAGCCAGATGAAGATTTTACGGACCCTGTGGATGATTTTGTGCAGTCTTTTGAAGATTTGTCTACTCTAAAATTAAATTTGCACGCAATATTTTTATAATGTAATGAAATTTATAAAAAAAATTGTATTAATGAAATATTTAATTTAACAAAATATATGTACCTGTTTTAACTTATTTCCTTTCTAGTGCGGAAATCTAGTAAAAAGTTCCAAAAGTGTACACTATAATTTCTAAAATGTACTAGTAAATTTGTGGTTCTAATGTCAACACCTAGTCAATAGTTGTGTTGATTTGCAATGACACGCACATGTTAAATGTCTACAGCAGAAAACGTTGGCTGGGGTATAATTAGTCAGTAGTACTGGAGACAAAGTCAATAGTGAATCAGTACAGTTTCACTATCGACATTTCCTACAGGGAAGCTACAAATCAATAGTTGTTGTTATAGCTGCTAGTTGTTACAGTGGTTTATAAATATTTTATTTCCCTTTATTTTTACAAAAATTACTACAAAAAAGAATGTTACTCCAAGTTCGGCATCTTAACTTCAGTAAATGTTCAAAGATCAGCAAAATTTCAAAAAATTCTTGTGAAATAAAGTTGTAGTTAGAATTTCCAAAAATTCAGCAATTTATGGCAGTTTAAATTTTATATTTTATAAAAGTTTATAATTAAAATATTAAAAATCCAGCTCAACATACTATACACTCACCAAAGAAAGACTGTAATGACAACTGAAAATTTTGCTGTTATTACGAGAAATTTTGCTAATTTGAGTCCAGCGGTATATTTTGCTAATCTTAGCCGCTACTAAATTTCAGTAAACTTTTTGTAAAGTGAAATTTAAAATCGGTTAGCTAAAATCAGCAAAAAAAAATTAATATATATTTTAAATATTAGAACAATCAAATTAGTATAAAAAATTAGTAAGCGCTACTAAATTTTAGTAAATTGTTGTAAACTAAATGAATTGTAAAATATAGCAAAATTTTAATTTATAAAAAAAAAAATTAAAATGCACAAATAAACTCAATTATTTTCAGATACATTTGTTATACATATTATAAAGCTGTTATTTTTTTTAATTGCCTTATGAATTCGAATATACAAATTTATATTTTTTTATCAAACACTTTTTTTGTTTATTTTTTTTAAATATTTTAGACAAAATTAAAAAAAAATACAAAATTTTGTCTGAATTTGCTCAGTTTTGTTTTGAAAAATATTTTTAGTAAATTTTTTGGATTATAAGGTTAAATTTTAATTGCTTTAAGGGCTGATTTTTAGAAATAAAAAAGTCTTTACTGGTATTTTAAGTGGATGTCCTATTTTCAAACATGAGTCGGTTGTGTTAAGTATCTTCCCTTCCGTTCCCTTTTTTCAACATATGTAACATTTTAAGGCAACTTATGTTTGTATGTATAAATTTTACATAAAACATCTGTAATTTTTAAAATGTAAATAGCAAAAAAAAAATTACTAAATAATAATTTTTTTACTAAACATCAGTATAAAAATAGTAAAGAAGGATTGAAAACCAGTTTACCAATTTTTCCACTAACTTTTCTTTCTGAGTGTATGCCATCTATTATCCTAGTTAGATAGCCCATTACTCTGCCTAACCAATTAATCCTAAACTTTGAAATCAAAAAAAATAATTAAATAATTATTTTACAAATTTTATTTAAATAATGATATCACACATACTAAAAATTATATTTTAGTCTATTATCAAAATTGAATTAATTTTAATACAAATAATGTTGAAAGATTAATATAGCGAAATTAAAAAAAAATTGTTAACATAAGAAAAATATATTTTTTTTTTTGTAAAAAAAAAAATCTAATTTAAATCGTTCCTTCCCTTTATTTTTTAAGTGTAATGGAAATTTGGTAAAATTTATATAAATTAAGAAATGTACATTAATCTGATGTTTAAAGAAAATTTTAATATATGGAAAATAATAAAAAAATTGTTATTAAGTTATAATTGATGGAAATAAAATCAATATATGAAAATTTTATATTTATATTTTATTTTGTGTTATCCAAGAGTATAATAAAATAATCAATTTGTGACTTACCGTACCGCGTTGATTTCAGGCCTAATGTCGTGGAGTTGCATTCACAATAGTTAATTCGATTATTGATTATTTGATTTTAATGCACTGAAAATAAAAGAAAAAAATATTTTATTTTTTAGTTGTGAATTATGTTAAGGAAATTTTAAATTATTAAACTGAAAATTTTTTCAGAGCTTATAATTTTATATGGGTTAAAAGATATGTATAAGTAAGCAGTCCTGTAAATGTTTTAACAAAAAAAAATTTTAAAATTCACCAAATTTACAGTAAAAATAAAATAAAAGAAACTTTAACTAAAACAAGTTAATTAATTAGGCGAAAAAAATAAATAAAATTCACCAATACCATTAATAACAAGTAAAAAAGGGCTAAATTCGGCTGTGCCGAATCTTTGAATACCCTCTACCATAGGGGCTGAAGATGATATACGTATATACTAAATTTTGCATGAACTGTAATATGAATATGTTTTGTCAATTTATGTAACGAACTTTTGTTATTTAAGTTAAGTAATGTTATTTACAGGGGTATGCTCTGTTAGCGACTTTAACATTATTGCTTTTAACGTTAACTTAGTTATTAAGAGTAGCACACATATAGCTCTAAAATGATATTATTCTCATAGTATGTAAGACAATAAGAAGACTTAATAACATTTTTACTTACTTAACAGAAAACAAAAATAGATACAGAAAAATTGTACAAATTTCTATGGAAAATTTAGAGGTACCTTCACATTTTCACTCATAACTTTTGAACCGCTAAACCGATTTTGCTCATTTTAAATACCAAACTGCTCGGGAGGATGTTCAATAATCTGGGTAAAAATAGGCACCCCCGCTTGCGTCTTCGCGTCGTGATCGCCATTTCAACAGACAGACAGACAGACAGACGGACATCGCTTAATCGACTTAAAATTGCATAAGGATCACGAATATATATACTTTATGGGGTCTTAAACCTATATTTCGACTTATTACAAACGGAATGACAAACTGATATATACCCTCACAATATATGGTGGAGGGTATAATAAATGTAATATTCATTTATCTTTTATGATCGATACCCTTTCTTACGATGTCAAAAAAAAATCTAAGGATTTGAAAGGGTTAACGTTAACGCCACTATTAGTGGTTCAGGTTCATATTTAGCACTTTATATAAAACCTCATTGCCCTATCACTGTCTATGGCTAAGATTTCAGTATCTTATCGATAATTATGATCTGAATATAATTTGTTAATTGTGGTGTTGATTAGATGATGGAATCAACGTTTAAGGAATTTTCCCAAAATGTGCCTTTTTTTTAGCAAATAACAAATGGTTGCAGTTTAATTATAAATTTTATTTCATTCTTATATAAAAGATATTGTTTAGATATTACCTTTTCTATTCAAAATTTCAGTTAATTACGATCCATTTTCCTCTGCACTTTACAAAAACATAATTTTTTACAAAAAAATTTGTATAAGTTTTTCCGAATTCCGAAACAAATTTGATTCAAAAAAAAAAAAATCATATATATATACACGTAGAGAAAAAACATGATTAATAAATATTTATTCATATTAGCCTAATATGTTTACTTTAATAAATTTTTTTTATCCCTAGAATAAATTGAACAGCAATTTTTTGTTTTAAGCATATTATTAGTTGCACACAAAAGTGTGTGTTTATTACAAAAATTTATGTTTGCCTTTAAACACATTTAGAATATTATGTTTTCTATGACTGTGCGAAATTTCATGACAATACGGCCACACGCAGAGAAAAAACATGGTTGCAATATGATCACTGCTACTATATTGTGCTTGCTGCAATCGGGTATGTTTGTCACAAACCAAGTTATTGTTTTTCTAACCATCAACATGGTCTCTACCATCATTATTTAGTAAATATTTTACTATTTTATGATTGGCACCTTATATTTTATATCATGATTGGCTGCAACCATACTATGGTAACAAAAATTCTGACTATAAAAAAAATATGATAATTATGCAACAATCAAAAAATAATTATACACCAAATAAAACATGACTTTAACATTTACACACATAATATTGTCTTGCTTTCACAATAACCAAAATAACCAAATGTCTTGAAATCAGATGGGTTGAAAATACCTTTCACATGTCAATAAAACATTTCACCAATTGACCCATTAAGATACAGTGAATTTTTTTAAGCTTAAGAATATTTTTTTAAAGGAGTTTTTCGAAAATTCCTCATACATATAATATTATTTACACTAATCAATTCATTATCAAAAAGTTTCTATTCAAAGATTTTTATATTTTTTAATTCTTTTCAAAAAAATAATTAGATTTTTTTTTTAATATTTTTATTAATTCATTTCTTGTAAAAAATTCTCAAAATATTAATAAAATATTTTTATAATTAAAAGTCTGTAGAAACCATGATTATTTATTTGGTACGAAAAGGTTTCTTACTCCAAATAATAGATATTTATAAATATATCTGATAAAATTATTTTTAGATTCTATGGCCTTTTCTTTAAACTAAAATTCTCAGATTCTCCAATCTATTTCTTAGAAAGAAAAATTCGTAAATTCTGAAGACTTTTCATCACGAAAAATACTTAGATTCTAACGACTTTTTCTAGTTAAAATATTCTTAGATTCTAAAGACTTTTGCTTTAAACACTTTAAAAAAAAATCTTAAAAATGTCGAACAAAAAAAATTTAGTATTTTTGTTAACAAAAAGTCCACAGAATCAAAGTTTTCTTGAAAGAAAAGTTCTTAGAATCTATTATTTTTTTTTGTAAATAATTTTTCTTCAAAAAGTCCTTAATATCAATTAAAAAAAAAAACATTTCTAAAGGAAATATTCTTAAATTTAAAGGGCTTTTTCATAGTTTCTAAGGACTTTTCCTATAAGAAATTTTCTTAGATTATGGATCATATAATGATAAACCAGGAATCATAATATAGTTATGAGGAACCATAATATAATATAATACAATTTTAAGCATACTATGATTACGTGCGATCATATAATGATAAATTCTATATATGATATTTATTTAGGACTATAATATGGTCATTTTTGAATCATAATATAACTGTAGGAACATTTTATGGTCAAAATATGGTTATTTTATTATCATAATATGATAACCATATTATAGTATGACTATGATTGGCACAACCATAAACCCAAAAATATATGATGCTCTTCGAATATGATTGCCCCAACTATGTTTTTTCTTTCCGTGCAGCCGTAAGAAATGTTTGATTTATTTATAAAATGCTATAAAATGTGAACTGAAACGTATGAGTAATATGAATTAATTAAGAATAACAATCATACGCTGTGGTGTGCCATTAATGAATTGCTGTATTATAATAACATTTAAATAAAAAAAAGAATCAAATGACATTGAATTTTTTATTACCATTGAAAATTGTTTACTGTTCGGCCATTAATCCCACGAATAAAATCTCCATTTCCATTTTGGGGATTATGACAATTATTTTTCGGGCATAATCGCCAAATAAAAAATTGAGTATAAAACTGTTAACAAAATTTTTATAACCTCCATAGGTATTAAGAGCGATTTGTTACGGGGATTTTCAACAAAAATTTGTTGGTTTCAGTTTTTCTCCTCAAATCCTTAAATGACGCGGTAGTCAGCTATCACAGGCTGTCAAATATAAATTTAATGACTTAGCTTGTTTAAATTTTGACAAGAGTAAACAGACAAATGCCTGTTGACAGAATAAGTTTTTCCCTTTCCATTAAGAGATAGAAAAAATTAAAAAAAAGTCATAGACTTATTAACCCGCCCTGGTATCTAAGTGTTAGATATCAGAACTAACAATTTTAATTTATATCTGTCTTTTATTTATTTATTTATTTATTTATTTATTTATTTATTTATTTATTTATTTATTGGAACTATTCCATTCTTATTTTGCAGTATGGAACTGAGTATCCTTTTTTTTATTATTTGTCATCTGAGGATAATTTTAAAAACTATTTTCTCATTCAAATCACTGTATCTACTTATTGCTGTTTTTGGCAAGTATATTGATCTTATATTGTTGTTTTTTTTTTTTTGAACATTCAACATATTCATATGCCTGCTGCTATGGATAGTTGGCGGTGTTGGTGGTTATATTGGTTGTGGCGGTCGGTGTTTGAATTTGTTTTAATTTTTTTTTTTTTTGTTTGCATTACTTTACGGTCAAGCCAATAAAATATAAATTTGTCAGCACTGTAACTGCCAGTCTATATGCTGCTTTAGATTATTTGTAGATATGCATGCAACACAAAAAAAAAGTAAGATGCTAAAAAAAAGTAGTT